>WBMZ01001693.1:0-55800 GCA_013400975.1 Atrichornis clamosus | reverse complement strand
CCCTTCCTCTTCCCTTCCTCTTCCCTTCCTCTTCCCTTCCTCTTTTTTTCGTCTTCTTTTTTTTTGTCTTTTTTTCTTTTTCTTTCTTTTTTTTGTTGAGCAGATATAAGTTAGAACAGTGTCATAGATCAAGTCATCTACAAACTCATTTGCACTAGTATGAGACATACATTGTTTGGGGAGAAGTACAGATTTGGAGACAGTACACGTATAACAGTGCCGGTGTCTCTGAACATCGCTCCCAGGGGACAAAATGGTCCTTCAAATAGCTCATTGTAAAAATAAATGTGCAAGTCTCATATGATGAAGAAAAGGCTGCTCACAGTTTTGTTCTAAATACCTTAAATAATTGAACTAACAAGTTCAGAAATTGTTATGCTGTACTTTTTTTTTTTCGTAATTCTGGGATTATGCAGCAAAACTGTTTTCATGTGCCTGTGTGTTGGTTCTTAGACCTGCAGTACTTTACTTTTTAATAATAGTTTACAAAGTTAATTATAATTACTGATGTTTTTAGAAAGGAAATCCAGTGGTTTGCAATACCCAAATTCAGCAACATTAACCTAAGCTTAATACATTTCTAGATTGAAAGAAATATTCATGCCACTTTTTAGACTGAAAGAAGTATTCAGGTCCATTTCTAAATTGAAAGAAATATTCAGTATGAAATATGAGATCATCTCCTGCTTGTCATAGGTATGTATTTTTATTCACAATGGACGTACTAGTAACCAGTGATAAAACAGTTCATGGAATACTTACGAGGTTTTATGTATCTAAATAACCAATAATAATTTAAGGATCTGTATCTTACTGTGAACTACCTTTTGTTGTAGCCCTTGAAAGCTAAAGTTGTGGATGTTGTCCTTAATGCTGTGTTTTTCCACGGTTAAACTGAACATCGGTTTGTAATTCTGGGCAACCTTACTGAAGGAAAGGCTGAGGAAAGAGGAAAAACAAAAATGCATGCGCTCTTCTAGCAGGTGCTACTGAATATTATCGAGGGGGCGGGGGTACAACAGCAGCAATGAGATCATCCTGGTAATAATAAAAAAATCCAAACCCAAACGCAGAAGACCCGTCATCTCCGCAGCCGCTCCGCCCCTGCCGCGGGCGGTGCGGGGCCGGCGCGGGCGCGGGGGGAGCCCCGCACCGGCCGCGCTCATTCGCGGCCTCCTCGGTGTCATTTGAAGTTGCTGCCGTCGGCCAATGGGGCTCCTCCCGCCCGCTGACATCACTCCCCAGCCAGTTCCCTCCAGCTGCAGAGCGCTTCAGTTTCTGTCTTTTTTTAAACTAAAATGGAGGCTGGTTTCATGCCTTAAGGAATACAGTGCCGTGCCTGCTGGAGCCTAGATGTTGACATGTAACAGAGCTGGCAGCAGGATGGTGGTTGACGCAGCCAATTCCAATGGGCCGTTCCAGCCCGTGGCCCTTTTGCATATTAGAGGTGAGTTACTGTGCGTGTGAGAGTGAATCGCGACCCTTTGACGAGCGAATAAATGGCTATTGTGGAGCTCGGAGAAGGGAAGCAGGAAGTCCTTTGTAGCCCAGTCCCTCTCGGTTTGTTACAGCCGCAGTAACACCGTCGGAGAGCAAAAGCCATTTTCTATTAAATGTGTTTAGGGAAGATTTAAGAATTCGGGGAGGCATTGCATGCATAGTTAAAAGCAGGTTTTACTGCTTTCTGCCGTAACTCTCCCATCCCCCTTTCAAGCTGTGCTGATGTCAAAGGATGTGAAGTCACTACCCCAGAAAGGTACTGAAGGGGGAAGGGAAGAGCCAAGTTATCTCTATACCGTTTTTGTAGAATAAGGACAAACCTTTGGTGTGCTTCAAAGCCTTTTTTTGTTTGAATCGTTCAGATAGGGCTCCTTTAAAGTGTACTTCTGAAAGAATTGGAAGTGTTGGAGAGGAAGGAGGGGAAGAGGTGTGACATTTATTATGAAAATACCCTTTATGTATTTAGGAAGCATTTCCTAGAAGAGATGCGGTTTGGCTTTAACAAGCAAGCTTTTATGTGCCTACTGTGTTGTGCAGTTCTGAATGTTCAGTTTCTTCACAGAATATGTTCTTTTGGGTTTATAGAATATGGGCATTGCAAATGTGCATTTTGTATAATTTGAAAATGCATGTTGGTATGACACTTCTATATAATACTGAGTGTGTATCTCTTGTTCTGTATTTTTTTACCTAGTAAAATTTTGCACTGTGGTGGGTTTTTTTTGGTGTAATTCTTCTTTAGGGTGGTTCTGGTTTAGAACTTTATAAAGGCAGAACATGCATTAGGTGGGGTGAGCACACCTTGAACAATGGCATTTATATGCAAGAAACATCGCTTACCACTCTTAATTACCTTTGCTTCTCAGCTTTCCCTGGTGTAGGCTAGATGTTAGTACTGGAAAGAATATTTTTTTTTCATTAACACTCCATACACTGAAAAAATTTTACTTTGGAAGTTTATAAAACCCCAAGTATCCAGAAGTATGCTCCTTTAAGTAATAGCACTGGTCTTCACATATTAAAATAATGATTTCTCTTTACCTTTTAAAAGAGCCATATTCTTCTCTAGAAGACTAATTTTGATGTGTCACTAGGGAGGAAATGCAATAAAATTCCCTTGATTTGGAATAGGGAGTGTCATTGTTGTTACGGGAATATGAATGGAACAGCCTGACCGGTGGACAGGCCTTCGCTTTTCACTCCACACAAATCATCCTAATTTTCAGTTAAATGCTGCCTTTTGGAAGGGGAAAGGCACCGTGTTTTAAATGTGCAAGTTAGGAAAACAAACAAAGGTTGGAATCAGAATGATGAAGTATTGTAATGATTGTCCTTAATCCTTTGTCTCTATGACACCAGGGTTCTTGTCACTGAACTTCTTATTCCTGCCTTTGCTCCACTGAAATATATAATTGTGAAAACAATGGATTTTAAGAAACTGTTCTGAAATTTACTTTCCTAAGACCTCCATTTTTTGTGCACTGAATAATACAGTAGTAAAGTAGAGGCTAAAGGGTTTGTGGTTTAGGGGATTTGGGGATGGTGTGTTTTCTTCTGTTTGTTTGGGTTTGGTTTTTTTAATGGATTATGAGAGTAGACTTTCTTGTAAGCAATTAAAGAATAATTAGGAGATTGTTTGTTTTTCATTTTTTCCAGTGATAGGAAATAAGATGGGTCTTTGGTATTATAGCCCAGAGGAGTTTCTTTACACTGGGAGAGAAAAGCATCTCTTCCATACATATATGTATGCAGAAGTTCTTTGGGTTTTTTGTGTGTATCATTTGCCAGCTGCACTGATGCCACCAGTACTGGTGCTTCTAAAATGAAATGTGTCAGAACAATACATACAACATTAATAGCAGTAAAAATTAACTGGTAATTCTGAAGTCTGATGACACATTATTACCATTTGTCTCAATGCATGTTGCTTTAACTGTTGTCCTTTTACTTCACCTGTTGCAGTATAGGATTAAATTTCTAGTAGAAGTGCTCCTCTTGGCAACTGTCAGAGCTAAAACTTCAAGGTCAAGGACAGAGGGTAGCAGCACAAGCCCCTTGGGTGTTTCTGATAGATATAGTTTGTTGCAATAGAAAAAATATTTTTTCATCACCAATTTCATAAAATCTTTAAACTAAAATTTTGAGATAGTTTAGCTACCATATTTGAACTCAATCTTTTAAAAAAAAAAAAATGAAGCCCCATGGACAACACCATCAGTACTTCTTCGAAAATAAAAATTTCAATCTTGCTTTTAAAGTTAGTTCCAAAGCACTTTCTGTACCTGGATCATATGGAATATATGATGTTTGCAGAATAAAAAGGAAATTTTCAGCAAGCTCCCATCCTGTGCCAGATTAGAACCTTGCTCCTGCCCATCCTGAACTGTAGACAGCTTTGTTTTCTGAGTTGCTTACAGCTTTGCCTAAACAACAAAGTTGGAAAAACAGATGCAGGTGGGTTTTTAAAATTACGTTAAAGTCTTATGAATAGGAAATAAGCATGTCAAAATTTTATTCACTGCTTTTTCTGACACTGGTATCTACAGCATCACCAAAACAAGGAACAGTAGGTACTTGTAGGATCGGATGTGTCAGGGCCACAAATACCCTGTCCTCCAGCAGTTCATTTGGCTGCCAGCGCCCAAGCTCATCTTGGATATGGTGCAGCCATGTAATCCTGAGTCAGACTGCTGTGGAAAGAGCTGTGAGACTTAGTGGGGTTGCCCTTGGATTCGGGAGCTGTCTTTAAGCTCAGGCCCTTGGCCTTGGTTGTTGCCTCAGCTAGGTTGCAGCTGTGTGGTTGTCCAGTCATGTGCCTTGCTGGTCTAGATTGTTGGCTAGCCCTGCTCACGGTCAGTGTAGCTGCTCTCCTCTCTTCGTTCAGGTACTGGGAGACTATGCCCTTTGTCACAACTGTAGACCGTTGGCAGTTGTTCAGGAGCAGTGTGTAGAAACCAGAAATGCAGAAGGCGACTTTTGACCCATTGTTGGAAAATACCAAACACCAAAAGAGCCTAATCCACACTGAACGCATGTTGTGTGGCACCATCACTGTGTGTCATTTGCTTGTGCTGAAAACACTGGCTTGGTGTGAGTGTTTGGCCAGCTGACCAAGTGAGTCCTTGGTCATTCCACGTGCAACAGGCTTTCCTGGAGGTCCAAGTTACGCTGCTGCTGCATTGGTCTTTCTAGAGTACAAAGGTAGCTGAACATTATGCACTGAGTTGCTTGTCACTCGTTATGATCATGAACTGATGACTTAGTTGTACTGGAATGATATAAAGCTTCCAGGAAAATTACAGTTTCAGTTTTGAGCAGCTGTTACAGTCATGGTATAACTACTGTTACAGCTGTGAGATACCTACTATGGTTTGTGATCTTGGATAGAGACTTGACCTTGTGAAACAAATGTAGCTAAAGGAACTCATCATGCATGGAGAGCTCCATTAGGTATTATGAATTTAGCGTTTTTACAACAAGGAGGGAAGCAAAGCTGGATGGTGTTTTCAGGATACGGCCCTCTTTATGGAGCCCTTCTGTCAGCTAAACCCCTAGGGTGATGGAAGTGCACTCAAGGCCCTGACAGGAGAATCGACATAAATGAGGTGAGGCTTGGGGAAAGGAAATCTTTCGATTTCCATCTCAGCACTTCATGCAAAGAAAGTAGCTGTAAAAGCAGCATGGATTAGGACAAACAGTAAACATTTATCATGAGACTTCAGAGTTACCAGTTTATGTTTACTGTTGAGAGTTGTCCTGCTCAAAATCATAACTGTAGTACAGAGTGCAATAATAGGTAGAAAATAATAGTAAATCATTCTGTAGGCAGAATATGGATATTCAGGAGGAGCAGACATTTTTCGTTAGGAATAAAGTACAGTGCTGATAAGAAAAATCTCTTAATATTGTTTTATCAGAGCATAGAAGTAGACCAGATGCCAGTGTTTTCGTGAACTCAAGACACATATTTGAACAAAATACGTGTAAAACTCTGCTCTGATCTGCAATAACAGAATTAGCAGAACATAAAGGTTACTTCAGTGATTTAATTGCTGACTGACTGGAGCTGGTAATGTCTGTTCATGCTTTTCAAAAATTATTTTCAAGATGTTTTGCAAGACATACTGAAAGTTGTGTGGGAAGAAGGGTGAGAACACCCTGATGCTATGTTAGCTCACACTGATGCTTCCTGTAACCCATAACCTGTTTCAAATATCTCATTGTCCATCCTTCTCTGCCTTTCAAAGCTGCAAATGTTGTTTGACAGATTTGACTTGTCATTTTTTAAGTTACTTTAGATTTTATGGAAGATGCTTTGACTTTTTTTCAAAGATGATGTATGTTAACTTTTTCAATTCTTTCTATGTGCTCCTTGTATGTATTCATCTTGAGGGATCATAGAAGGTATTTCAGGTTCTATCTTTACATAGTGTTCTTCTTCAGGACTAAAAATGTCAGTGGTAGTGTTTCTGTGATGTAAATACCTGAGTATTTAGATAGAAATTTGCATGTTCCTGAAGGATGGTGTAAGATCATTGTTTTGTTGGGCAATTTATTTCTTAGAGGAGAAGAGCTCAGCACTTTCATTTTAGAAAGAACCCAACATGTGTTTCTTCATCTTGAAAAGTAATTGACCTGAAGATACTGCCTAACCACACTTAATAAAAATTATCAACACTGTTGCTTTGCAGGAGTTGTTTATGAGTTAAAAGAAAAATAAAAAACTATTCATTTTGTAATTAAATGGGAAACAGAGCCCAAAGCTCAGACTTCAGAAGTAATACAGACCAAATTCAGCATGCAGAACAGTAACCGTTTATCTCATGATGTAGGAAGGAGGCTGAAAGAACTGGATTTGTTTGGCCTGAAGAAAGGAAGCATAAGGGGAGATTTGATCTTCAACTAACTGGTGGGAGGGTGTAGAACACAGAGCCAGGCTCTTCTCAGAGATCCACAGGGAGTGAATCTGAGGTAACTGATGTGAGTTGCACACACCGGAGACTGCAGTTGTACGCAAGAAGAAAAAAATTTCACCATAAAAGTGGATAAATGCTGGAACAAGATTGCAAAAGGGTCTGTGAAATCTCTGTGCTTGGAGATACTTTGACTGGAGAATGCTGGGAGCTGAGTTTATGTAGCTCACCCTGCTTTGACTGGGGGATTAGACTAGCAGAAATGACTGCTAGTCTAGAAATGACTAGCAGATCTTCACCCTTTTGGTGAAAATTATTCTGTGATTCTGCCATTCTTTGGTGCTTGTGGGACCAAAAAAATGACAGGCCTTGCTGTCACTTAAAAATATTACAATTAACTTAAATGTACTTTTTTAAGTTCAAAGAACAATATTCTTGCTGTAAACTCTCTCTTTTCCCTCCTTTTCCCTTTACTTACTAAGGCAAAATCTTTAATATGCTTGGTGCCAGCATGCCTATTAGTAGTACTTCTACCTCTGTTAACTCTCAATTTTTTGTGTTAATGGTGTTTTAAGGGATTCTTACCATGTTTTATCAAACTGTTAAAGATGGGTCACTGGAACTGCATGCAGTATTAAAAATATTGGCATGCTAAAACCATGTTTTGCTAATTTCTGAATCCTCAGTTAGGAGCTCAGCAGCAGTCCATAACTCTTCTGAATAAGCTAGAATTAATAAATGTGCACAGCTATTTCACCCACATTTCTTTATATTTATCAGGTTTTGGAAAGATCTAATAGATTGAATTAATTTGCTCAGTATTGTGAGATTTTTCTCTTAGCTCTTTTTAACAAGCTTTGAATTGACAATGAGTACAGTTTTTAACAAACTGTGTGACCTTGCTATTCGTCTTCTGTGATGTTTATGAAAACATTGAACAGCGTCATTTCTAACACAGATCCTTACAACATGGTTCTAGTAATCTTCCTGCATTATAACAACATTATGTTAAAAATATGAAAATCTTGGGATAATTGTCACTTAACAACTTTCTAATACTTTTCAAGAACTTGATACATTTCAAGCATATTATCCTTTACATGTGCTTGGTTTGCCTTTTTTGTGGTAATAATATTCCATTATGGTCTGAAAGTGGCCTATGCTGATCAGAAAAGCATACCTAAAAATCTCAGTCACCTTTCATGATACTGTTTTTTTCTTCTTAGTGTGTTCTGCAGCAGAAATTGAATCTGATTTATTCCTTCAGTATTTTCTATGTAACTATAATAATCTTCACCTTCACATGCATCTTGCACTTTCCACATAAGTAAGTATTTTAAGGATGATGAATTTAACTGGTCTGAGCATGCATGTTTATTTAAATCTTAATTTTCTTTAATTCTTTAGTACATTTAAATTCAGTAAACATTTAAGATATGTTCCCTCTCTGTTGTGAGAAATGAGCAAAGTCTTCCTGGGACGAAAGGTACATATAGTAGACATCTTAATTTTTTTCGGAAATACTTCTGTAGTATTGACAAATTGTGTTAATTCTCTTGGAGTGAATTTAAATTTTAAAATTGAAGGCTTGTTTGTACCTTTGTGGAAATACTCACATGCAAAAGACCTTTTTTTACCTCTGCCAATCCAATAAATGGAATTTCCCATGGCCAGCATATGTCTTCTGTCCTGATTGTGGATTATAGTTGTTATTAGGTTTGGAGCTAATGGATAAACCTCAGTTGAGATTGAAAGGGGATGAAAATGCTTGTTCTTCCCTTTTCTCCCCTATTAGCCAATTATAATTTGGTAACCTGAAGGGATGAGAACAGGTATCAACCCTGTGTTTGGGCTGTTACGTTCCTACCAAACCACCTGTACTCCATTGGTACTTGGCCTGACTCCTGGGGCTCATAGTCACCCATCTTCCCAAAAGTTTCCAATTTCTCATAGAAAATTCTCAGCCACTGCTGCTCTTTAACATTGTTTAATGGCTTGTACACTTAATTGTTAGCTTGGAAACCTATCTGCTGTTCCTTCCTAAAAGTATTGCCTCGAAAAGTAGAATCAAAACCATCTTCCTCAAGGAGAAGCAGCAGTTCTGTTCTTAGTGAACCTAGGCCTCATTTATATAAAATTATGAAATGTTTAATTTGTTGGTATTAGATTATCACCTGACTTGTCAAAGAACTGATACTGGTACAAATGACTGTTACTGTATTACTTCTTGTATTGTTTTGCTACATCTTTTTGAAGGATATTCAGACATAGCCAGACATAGACTGATGTGTTTTTAATGTATCTACTGAAAAAACTCATGGGGAATGTTTTTAATACTTCACCAAGAGCAGATTTAAAGGAGGTTGCTTAGTTATTACTCCTGCTGCCTTTAACATGGTAACATGCTTATTAACTCTCACCGTGCATCACTTTCTATCAGAGAGTATATATTACCTTGCTTTTGCTCTTTGTTCTGTAACTCCTCCTTTTTTGACTTCGTTGGGTTGTTTTTACATTTGTATAGACCCCTTGCCCATATGAAGAATGTATGTACAGGTTCTGCTGCTGGAAACAATGAAGATGTTAAGTGTTCACACTGCATGTAAAATACCTAAGGGTATGACTGTAGAATGTCTCCAGAGGGGACTTTTTGTTGAACTGAAAATACCATGAAATTGTAGGAAGGTAGTCAGCTGGAATTTTTACATTACGTTTACTGACTCATGGAATAACTTGCATGTCCTTTCAAGGAAGCAAAATTGTATTGGCATAAATGCATATATCCTCCCATTTTTGTTCGTACTGTTTTGTGATGATTGCTGTAAAATACATTTTAAGGCTAAAATCAAGTATCATCTGTTCAAAGCTTTTAGTTATTAATTTAAACTTCTGTAAAATCAGCTAATTCACTCCATGTACTATCAAATACTGTTAGCCACTGTAACTGCACTGTAAACCGCATAGATTAAGTGAGCACCGGCAATATTTAATTGATGTAGGATTATTTGCATCATATGCAGGCAAGAGGCTCATCTGGGGGAGGTGGCTTTTATGCTCTAACCTTTCATGCCAGAGGTGAACACCTCATTATAGTGAAAGTAGAGTCTCACCAGCCTAATGCAGCTGGTGCCTGCTCTGTCTCAAGGGATAAAACTGAGATAAGTGGCACGTTGACTGTGTGATGTTGTAAAGCCACATCCACACATCCTTTAATCAATTCCACTTAATGCACGTACGAATCATGCAGTACCATTTCTGCTATAACTTGCCAATTAAGTTTTCTTTTTCAAATGCAATTAAACTTAGGTGTGGAGTCTAACTTTGGGTTGTTATCAGTAGTGGAAGTGACAGTTTTGTGTCAGTTTTCATAATTGCTCTTGTTACTGATAGAGATCTGAATTTTGTTAAGTGTTTTCTTTATAAGTTACACAAAGAAAAAATTATACATGAAATGTTAAATTTAAGAACTAATTCAAAAGTTGTTCATTTGGGACTTTTCTACTTGTTTGTAGCAGCCTACTAATTTGAAACACTTTTTCATTTTGAAGATTTTTATGGAAGGTTTTTAATTTGCATTTTGGATTAAAGCTACCAGCTGTGTGGCTTCATACAGCCTCTAAAACCAAATTCTGTTAATGCTTTTATATTTAAAGTGAATGCATAACAATGTCTGTGGTGTTTCAAAGGTGTTCTGTGTTCATTCAAGACATGTTGGAAAGAAAACTTGAACAAAAATATCAAAACCCGGAGGAAAAAAAAGTGGTGTCTGTTCTTCGGGTGTATTAAGCTTTTCTTCAAAAGCTTTTTTCAAGCAAACTAGTTTTATCACTAGATTTTTACTTCTAACCTATTCCCAGAATACTTTTATGTCTCATGCTCCTGCTATATCTAATCTTCTATATAAAGTGTCTTAAAATCCAAAAATTGATGCAAAGGGTTTTTTTGAGGAGTGTCTGAAGTTATTTGCATGCTGTAAAAACTGAGTTGTTTTTGTCCCAGTACAAAATTAAGATTTTATTGACCTTTGAATCAGAATAAATGCATCCTCTCAAAAATAAAATTTTGAGCGTATATTTCACTGCATAACTTTTCTCACTTCATATTATTGAAAACTCGGTAATCATTAATGTATCTTAAGGAATAAAGGATCCTAAAGCTTATATCTAAATGGAAGAAATTAAAACAAGTTGCCTTCATTGCACGTTAAATCTTCTGTTAAAAAGGGAAAATGGAAATAAAATAATTAATATTTTGGGAAATGTGCTGGGAGTGAGATGTCTAAACATGTCCAGGACTTCTGGACATGTAGTAGGGAGTCAGTCTTGGATTCATAGTTAATACAGCCAATCAACTTGTTGTGCCCTGTAAATTTATAGATTTCTTGGAGGCTCCAATTCAAATGTATTACATACTGCAGTTCACTCTTTCTGCTGTGTGAGAGGGGTAGAAATTTGATGGAAGTTATCAGGAGAATGTCAGCTTTTCTGGCAGCCAAGGAATATACTCTGTTAGGGCCACTGTTGCTAATAAGTCCATTTTCTGTTCTTACTAGAATTCCTTTGTGAGACTAGAGATTAGTTTGACTGGAGACTGAAGATACTTATTTGAAGGAAACGTGTATGTTTGCACACAAATACGATATGAGGAAAATAATGTTGGATTGTGCAAGAATGATTTTTGGGTTAATTGGGTTAATTCCTGACAAAGCGTGCAGGTATATTGCATCTTTAATCTGCTTCAATGTTGAAAGCCCATATATTAGTAGATTTAGAAGTGGGCATATTTGACTTTCTACTTTTATTTCAGTCAAAACCTTCCTTGCTGGAAAGTAATTTTTATTTCCTAAAAGGGAACTGCTGGTAATTTCTGTTAGCCTTTGACATGGCCAGCATTGGCTGCTAAGCAAGTTACTGACCTAGTTCTAAATGCATTTCTTTTTTTTCCTATCAAAACATGGTTGTCATCCTGCTTGATTGTTTCTTTTACCTGTATCACCTCACGCAAAGTACCTGAACTGTACAGGTACGTTGCACTAAGGAAGGCTTGTTTATGCCAAAAAATGAGGGAAACCATGCACTGAAATGGAAGATAGTGTGGGTTTGGTTTTGGTTTTTCTAGTGTTTACGAAAAATATTAAGAAATTGCTCTCAAGAAAACCACAAAAGTCCTGTTAGTTTCTGGTGACACTTTTGCATGTCTTATAATGATGTATGGCAATTTGGGATGGTTTTAAATGTTGATTAGCCTCTCAGGACCTTAGTTTCCATCTCAAGCTCAGTGTGACCTGTGTGCTGTTTAAGCTCTCCCTATGAAAAAAGACTTACCTTTCCTATTTCTAATTTTTTTTTTTAGGTGGAGAAATTAGAAAGCTAAATCAAAGTTGTCATCAAGAAAGGGTTATGGAAGTTTTTGCTAATTTCAAAATAAATGTTAGCTTCAGACAAGCAAGGAAGTGCTTATAACCTAACCAGAGTTCCTGCATGGAGTCTGGGCATTTGCTTTAGGTTGCATTGGGGAGCGAAACATGTAAGTTTGATCATAGAAAACCCAGGGGGACTTTTCTTCATGCTTTGTAATTTGCTGTGTCAACTATTTCTAAGCCTTCACGTGACCCAACTTGTGATATCTGTTAATGATTATTCTAATTGTCATAATTAAATTCACCTAATTTGTCATTTAGAAGCATCCAACAGAAAGCAAGCAGTAGCCTTCAGTTTTAGCATATGTACAGGGAGTGAGGAGAGGAGCAGGCAGGTTGACAGGCTCTGGAGAAAGAACCAAGTTGTTTTAAATTTTGGCAGTTGAGTGTTCTTTGAATTATATTTATCATGGATGTGTGACAGGTACTGTTGATTGACAAGTTACTCAGACTTGAGAGCAGTATCTGACTAGAATTGGAGTTGGTGTCTGGAGTTTGGGTGTGTTTAAGGACACAGCCTATTTGCTTATGGCAGGTGGTTAGGCTTGATTAGCTGATAGTTACTACATCCAAGTGCCCAAAGTGGCAGAGTTTATTCAGTGGTTCATGTGTTTCTTCAGTTTACTTAATGCAAATCTTCTCAGTTACACCGTGCACTTCAGTTGTGTTACAGAACATAGTTCAAGTCTGGCCTCACAAGTAGTGCTTGATTTTCTCAGAGGCTGTTACATACATTTAAAAACAATTTTAAAGTTTTCAAACACAATTGAAGATGTTGTATGACTTGGTTTTTACTCCATGAGAACGCATTCAAGCACACTCAAGTGGCTAGGAAGTTGAGGCATCTTCTCTTAGTGTTTTGTGTTTAAAAGTGAGGTTTGCTTTCATATTAAATGTATGTATGCCAGAAAGCTCTACTGAGAGTTCCTTGTATGGTTTCTCTCTTTCCCTGTTAAGACACTTTTTTCTTCCATTGTCTATTTGATTATCCACCTTGCCATTTTTCTGCCTAATTTTCAGGTGGAATTTCCATTTCATTAGCTCAAGCCCATTTCGGCTTGTTTCACGTGTCATTTCCTGTATAAGCATTCCTGTTTTCCTCTTTATGCTACATTGCCTTTATTTATATAATTATCCTTCTACTCTTCCCTTTCTGTTTTTAAACATTTTAATATAGTGTAAAAAGAATTATTTCTCTTAACTATCATTACAAATATCTTCTTAAGGTTTTAAAAATTTCATATGGCTTCTGAGAAAACAATTGACTTCTGATAAAACTCTCTGTTAAGCAAGAGCTTGATTCAGGGTGGTGTTGGTCCACTGTTGAAAAATCATTAGATAATTTGGTGTGCATATTATTCACTGTTGATCTACTCTTATCATCGTTAGACTTATGATGTACACCTGGAAAAAAGTTACTGGCAGTAACTTCAGTGCCTCAGATTTAGTATGTAAAAATTATGCCAAACAGTGGCATGCTGACAGCAGGCTTTTTTCCCCATTTCATTATCAATCAGTCCTTAAAATCTCCCATCTTAAATCTTTGATAGTTAAGTGTCATTACTTAATTCCTCTGTCCTCAAAACCACACTGTAATCTCACAGGTAGGAGATAGCTACCACCAGCACTGGACTCCCCAACACTGGAGCTTTCAGAGGGGTTTAAAAGCACCTGTTTTGAGCTCCACGCCAGGACTGATAAAACATGTACTTCTCATTCCTTTCAGACTTTTTTAAGCTGTGGGTTTCTTGAGGTGTTATCTTTTTCTTTTTTCTTTCTTTTTTTTCTTTTTTTTCAGTTATGTTTAATTAGTCTGGTAAGGGCTCATGTGATTCTTCCTTTTCTTCTTTCCATTATGTGGAAAAATCTATTACTTTAAAAGTCTCATAATCAAGTGAAAAGCCACTCTTTTGAATGAAGATTTAGTCAAGAGATTTCTTTATGTAGAAACCAAAAATGTTAAATGCTATGTACTGTAATGATTTCCAACATGTTGCTCTTGCCTCCCCCTCCCCACTTCTGAATCATAGAATAAAATGGTTTGGGTTGGCAGGGACCTTAAAGAACATCGAACAGTTCCAACCGCTTTGCCACGAGCAGGGACACTTTCCATTAGACCAGGTTGCTGAGAACCCCATCCAACCTGGCCTTGAACACTTCCAGGGACAGCCATACACAGCTTTTCTGGACAGCCTGTTCCAGTTCCTCACCACCCTCACAGTGAAGAATTTCTTCCTAATATTTAATCTAAACCTGCCCTCTATCAGTTTAAAGCTGTTACTCCTTTTTCTATCACTACGTGCTCTTGTAAAAAGTCCCTCTCCAACTCCCTTGTAACACTTTTACATACTGGAAGATATATAAGGTCTCCCCAGACTCTTCTTTTATCCAGAAGAACCTCAACTCCCACATCCTGTCTTCACAGATGAGGTGTTCCAGCCCTCTGAGCATCTTCATCACCATTCTCTGGACTCACTCCAGCAGGTCCATGTCCTTCCTGTGTCAGGGACCCCAGAGCTGGGCACATGATTAAGACTATTTTCATACACAAGCTGTCATAGGTGAAAAAACTTTTTTGTAAGTGGAATTATGGCTTCATCCTGGCTGCAGATCACAGAAACAATATCAGTGCTGTTGCTTTAATAAAGAATTAAAGCTTGAATATTTACTACTAACCAGGACTTCTTTGCTGGAAAGAAGACATGTTAAATAAGATGGAGTACCTGAATGTCCAAGAAATTTAACTACTTGAAAATAAAATGCAGCTTGCTTTTGAATTTTAGGTATAAGATGTGCCACATATGTATAATTCAAAGTACTGTTTTAACCTTATTTTCTATCATCCATTAGGGAAGTAGTTATTATATTATGTGTCTGTCACATTTTGGGTGTCAGTTTTTCTGGTGCATTACCAAATGTGAAACAGCAGCAGGTAGGAACAGTGTAATTTCTCCAAATACAGGGAAATGAAAAGCAGGGTTTTTCAAATTACAAATTTCTGTTATCTGAAGAACAGCCAAAAGGTATTTCTGGTAGCAGCTCAGTTCCTTGAATGCAAAGAAGTGGACATTAGCCTGTAATTGCAGCTGGTTCTCATTCCCCCCTCTCCAGAGTGCCTGCACAGGTGCTGAACATCATGAGGCTGCATCAAGGCAGCTGATGCAGATGAAGGACACATTTTGGAAATTCATTTCACTGTCCAAGTACTGCTTGAGATTGGAAACTTCCCTTGTGCATCTATCTACTGTTCTCAGCTCACCTTCTAACTGGCCTTGAACAAAACAGCTTTGCTGTGATAATAGCTGGTTGGAATAGGAAGTGTTTCCTTGTAATCCTTACAGAAGTTCTAAGTACCTGTAAAATATTTGTAGTTACTGTTCAGGAGCTGTTTGAGAATCATGAGCTTGTAGACGAGACAAAGTCTATCTAATTTCAGTGTCCTGTTTCTGATGGGAAATGTGTTAAGTGTTTAAAAAAAGAAATCAGGAATGTTTGCCGTTATCATACGTGGTAATTGGAGAAGGACCTTAAACTTATAATTCAGTTCTTTTAGACTAAGCCTGTATTCTTTATGACACTTCACAACACTGACACGTGCATCCCTTTACCTTCAATACTGAGATAAAGAACGGAAGTTTGTTCCTCTTCTATGCCTCTTAAAATGTTTCTATATGATGTTCTCTTGAGATTAATACAAGCACTCTGTTTTTCCATGAGTGTTCTTGTGGCTTTGGTCACTGTGGTCATTTTTCTTGTTTTAAGCGTTTCTTTTGGCAAAGAAGTGTTTCTGCAGGGTCAATAATGTTCCAAATAAAATTATAGAAACAGCAGGATGTTCTATGTATTTTTTAGTCCAATATATCCATACAACATCTTGCCTACTTTATCTGTAGCCAAACTCCCACTGCTAGGGTTGCTAGTTGTAGTATAAAATGTATTGTATATAATTATAGTACTTTCTTGTATTTCTTGAGTTTATTTTTATGTGCTGCTGGAAGTAATAGCTTTAATTAAATTTGTCAGTGCATGAATTGGAAGTTTTCTTCCTTGTGCCACCCACTTATTTCCAATATCATGTGTTAGGATAAAATTCTGTTAACTGGAAAAGTGTTTTGTTTAATTAGCATTAATTATTATCATGATTTCAGTAAAATCACTGAAAATGATAAAATGTTTGTCACATAATAGAAATGCAATAAAAATTATTCCAGAATAGTATTTCTTGTTTTGAATTATGATTAATTAAACCATTTCAAAACAAGGTAGATATTTTAAATGGAATTTTATCAAATTCTCAATCAGCTTTTGTAATATTCTTTCTAATTTTTTCTGATTCTTCTCATTTTTAAGGACTTGGTCATTAGTTTTGGAAAAAGTGCTAATTCTGGTAAACCGGTGTTTTGACAGATTATGTTCTTCTTTCCATACTTTGTAGTTCCTCTCTTCATGTCTGGCAATTTCCATTTCTCTTACTCAAGGCACTGAACTCTATTCTTTGAAAAAATGCTGCCATGGTACTGTCAGCTGAAGAGAACATTGCGAGATATTGGACTCTCCTTGTTGAAGTACAACTATATAGGGCAGGTTACAAAGCTTCACTAAAGCTTTAATGCTGCTTTTTTTACCAATGAACATAAACTTGAAATGCACTAATACTTCTGACCAGCAGAAGGGACCATGTTACCAATATATTGGGTGATATGTTCTGCGTAGCACCCTAGTTGACAGTTAAATGTTCTTCCAAGTCATTAACAATCTCCATCCTTCATTAGGGTTGCAGACACATATCCTAAGATGTACTGTCTACTTGCAAGCAGGAATCATCTTACATGCTTGGGCTTTTGCTCTACACCAGTGTATTAAGGAAGCAGTTACTTTTAGCATATGATTTTTCATTAGTCTTTTTTCTATGACCTTGTTTTTGCACATACTCCTTCCTTTCTTGGCGATATTCTTTGGCTTAAATTTCTTCATATGCTTCTAAATGAAAAAAATCTGGCTGCCCATTTAAAATGAAAGGAGCTTTATTTACTGTGTGCGCATAGTCTTGATTGGTAGCTGTGGCTGTCTGATTGTTTCAAAGAAAACAGAACTGCTTTTCTTTCAATGACATAGGGACCTGTCAGCCAGCCAATCTGGTACTTCTGTTGAGCTTTTATATACGAGTAAAAAAGTGTTCACACAATTGAGATGTATTTTGTCTTTTGTATATATTTTCTGCAAATTGTCACTCATGTCTCTTTTTTTCTGCTTTCAAAATGATGTAACATAGAGAGTTTTACTGACCACAAATTGTGTTTTGGGGTAGAAATTGCATTAAGTGTTCTTTGTGTGAGGACATGACCTAAAACTTGAAATCATAGCTTCATTTCGACCTGTATTAGAAGTTAGCTGTTTTGTCTGACGTCTCTGGGTCACCCTCTTACCCTGTCCTGCCTTTTGCCCTCCATTCAGCAACTATTAATTTACACTGTTGTCATAGAAGAATGTGAAATGAAAAAGGTAGGGGTTGCATATATCATTAGTGCCCAGTGATATCACAGTTACAACACTAAAACTAAAAATATAATTTTTGGATTTGAAGGAACATTAAAAATGTTATTGAGAAAACAATACGTTCTCTACAGTCCTACAAGGCAAAAATATTTGTGTGTTTTCTTAAATCAGGAAAAATTTCTTTTAATATGAAGACAGGAAAAATCTCGATTTGTTAGAATATTAGCAGTGTTTTAGTTCTTTAGCTTGTCTGTACATTACCAAAAAAAAGGTGAGGTGGTAGCTCCTGGGTGCAAAATGATGGCACATCCTGGCTGAGAAGGATGCGAGGATGAGGACAGCTACTGGTGTGAAGTCTGTTTGCAGCAAACTCATTTACCTTTAATTCACAGCAAGAATTGCTGAAGACATACCTGAAGCTTCCAAAGAATCTGTTTCCAAACAAAGTTCATTGTTTAAATTTAAGCTTTTCCAGACAATTATTTTTCTCCTTAGGCAGTCAGAAGTTGAGTACCTGATCTTTCCCTCACTGTTTCAAACTGAGATATGCCATGAAAGTGCTGCCTTTCAGAGTGAGATATTGCTCTAGTTAGTCTGATAATAGAAGCACAGCTGGTATCTATTATAAAGTGGAAAGTAACTTATTTTATACTCATCACTATATAGACAAGTCTGTGGCAAGGCCACAGTCTAAGATGATGTTGAAAATTCTAAACGGAATAGCTATTTCTGTGTCATTACTGTTGAAACAGAAAGGGTAGGGCTTGCTTCTCTGTGCAAGGTCGTGTAACTTGATCCAACAGTTATCCTGTGATTTCAAGGAAAAAACTCTGAAAAACCCAAACAAAACAAAAAACTCATCCTTTAGTCTCTGACACTTACCTTGCTGTCATAGTACCTACCTTTTGATACTTTTACCAGTGTATATTTCTATCTTACAGAAAAGAAAGTAGGATAAATGATGCAAGTTTAGGCTTTAAATGTGCCATAACGATATTTGTGTAAAGCTGTGTCAGGAATTTCTGGACATTCAATCCAGATATAAGACTGACTGTTGTGATTCTGAAAAACTATGCTTCTGTTGCAATAGAAGACCAGAAATAGTACTCACTTAAAGCATAAGTATTACTAGGGATAAGTGTTTGGATCATATAAAAAGTCTTAAGATTATTCTAGTGCTACTATTTAGAAGCAAGTTTTGTGAAAATTTTGTAAATAGTGGCTACCAGTTGGGGCATGGGGGAGCAGAATGTATGGGAGTTTGTTTTGATTTGATTGGGGGTAATGATATTTGGTTTGTTTGGGTTTTTTTTTAAACATTGCTCAGTGAATACCTCCAAATGCCAATTTTGGTGTAATTTTAATGAGTAGCTTCTGAATAATTACGGCCTTTCCGTAGTCATCGGGGAATGGAGCACCAGAGTTGCACAAGTATGGAATTTTTTAACCTTATGGCGTTCTCTTCAAATATGTCAGTTAATTAAGCAAATGGAAGTGAGGTGTTATGGCTTAATTAAAGTGGAAGGTGATTTAGAAATCACCATGCGGTTAACTGGAGAACATAACTAGATAGTCCCTGACATGTGGCTGAGGCTGAATGACTAGTTAGTGTGTCCTGGTGTGCACACATGCTCTGCACAAAAATTATGGGCTGCTCAAGTCAGCTTCTTAATCACCTTCTACTTGGTGTCATGCTGAAATCATCGTTTCAGACCTTAAAAGCAGGGATGCTCCTGGTTTCATGTCAAGTACTCCAGACAAGTACTAGAAGAGATGTGAGGTGGTCCAGACACTTGAAAGCTGTGGATGAACACTCCTAAAGGAGGGGGTTGTGTCTCACCCAAATAAACAAAACACAGTTCCTTAGAAATACATATAGTTCTCAGTCTGTATACAGAAGATCTCTCAAACAGAATAATGAGGATGACTGAGATACTTAAAAAAGTTAAGCCACTTCAGAATAAATTGCAAGGGAGATAGCTTGCCTCGTTGAGGGTGTTTCTTGACCCTCTTAGTTGTTGGTCTTTAACTTTCACTATTAGTGGTAATTGCATCTTTAATGCTTCTTCTCCTTTAAGGTTAGTGTACTGTAAATCACTGTAATTGCATGTCCATTACTTTTATAATTATAGTCTGTATTGAGGCTTTGGATTTTGTGGAGTATGCATTCATAGCACAGTATCCCTAAGTCTAAGTCTTGTTAAGCTTCAGGTTTAACCACTTTCCATTTTACAGTTAATTGAGAAAAAGTAACCCCTCCAACCACTTTGTCTGAGACTTTTTACATTCAGGTCATACATTTGGCTGGCTGTCAGTATGCAAACTGCTCAATTAATTACTTTCTTAATGTTTTCCCAGGATAAATTATTAGTTACTATAGTTTTTAATCCAAATAAACAAAAGTAGGGTATTCAGATACAAAATTTGTGTGGCTTTGTTCACAACACTGGACTGGATTTTTGGTTTATATGTCAGAAAGTTGTTGCTCTGTTAAGGGACACCTGTTATCTAGCACCTTCTTCCTACTTCTAGAATTCTTCACTGTCCCAGGTGTCTTGGTGACGCTGAGGTCTAACTGGTTGCGGTTTCTTTCATATACACTGCATTTTTATTCTGTGTGTTTTTCAGGGCTGTTACTATACAGGGTTTTTTATCTTCAGAGCAATTCAGTGTGTGTAACTCTAAAAAAATTGCCAGGTGTTTTAACCCTTCCAGGGTTAAATAAGTCTTCCAGGTTTATTACAACAAAATTACTTTTGAAAGCAACTTGTCTTGTGGAGAGAGGAGCTATTTCAGCTTTTGTTGTCATAAGAAGTTTGTCAGGCACTTAAAAGGAGAGCAACTTGTATTTAACTAAACAACTGGACTACAGATATATTGCACATTCGGTTTATTAGATTGTACATGCACTGTTGTGCTTGTATGCATTAATTGTGTATTATGTGTGCTTGTATTCAGTAATATCACTTGAAATACTTGGGTGGTAGCTCTTGCTGCTTGTGTAAGAAAATTTGGCATTTTATGACACTCTCAGGAAAAGGAAAAGTCATCAACTGAAAGAAGTGGGAGTAAACTACAGAATTATTCACAAAGTCAATCTAGTCCTATTTTTTAACCTGCTGTTACTGTCTCAGCAGTTCATATCTTACAAAAAAGGCATTATGCAGAAACATAAAATGTGCTATGGTATGACCTTAGTCAAACTTTCTGTGGTGTGTTCACATTTCATGTCTTAAGCTTTGTGCTGTAGTCATGTGGCCATTTTAATTGGACACAAGTTTTTGCTGCAGTCAAAACACGATACTGCTTTCTTTACTTCTGGTCAATTATTTTAATATTTTCTAAATATTGAAAATTTCAGTCCTGATCATGGAAGTTTTTGCTCTGTATAATCTGTAATCTCACATGCATCCATCATTTTAACAGCTCATGGGATTACTGAGGCAAAATGCAAAGCACATGCAGGCATTTTTTCAAGTATGTTTTTTTCCCATAATCCATTTCTGGCAAGGGCAAGTATGCATCACTGTGGCAATTTTTAAAATCATCCTGTCATTCACAGAGTATCTCGGTGGGGTTCGTACTCTGGAAGATGAAATTCCTGAAAGGTGTGTGAAGATTTAGAAAGTTTGCTTGTAGTCTTAAATACTGCTGTACCTGTGTTTTGTGAAGTAAAAATGGGGAGAAGAGTGAAATCCACTACAATATAATTTATAACCAATTATTTTCACTTTTCAGATGTTCCTCCAGCGGATCAAGAAAAGCTTTTTATCCAGAAGTTACGACAATGTTGTGTACTTTTTGACTTTGTTTCTGATCCACTAAGTGACCTAAAGTGGAAGGAAGTAAAACGAGCAGCTTTAAGTGAAATGGTAGAATATATCACACACAATCGCAATGTGATTACGGAACCTATTTACCCTGAAGTAGTACATATGGTAAGTGATTTAACAATGAGAACTTTTTATTTTATAATTCAGTATAGCTTCTTCAGCTGTATCAGTTTATCCTAAGAAATCTTCAAGAAGGATCAACTATGTTTGCACTTCCACAGAAGAATAATAGTGCTTTGAAATCTCATTGTCAGTGTTGATTCTTCTTCTTTGTAAGATAGAAACTAGACACATACATGAAGCGGAATTAGATTATGGTTTAAGTTGGTAAAAATTAAATCTTGTATTTAAAAAAGAAGTGTCTTCCTAACAAATCAGTCAGAATAAGAGTCAGACATTATTAAGTACACAGAATGGCAGATGAGGATTCAGGGAAAAACTGTGTGAACCAATCAGACCTGCAGTGTTTCTCCCATCTCACAATTCAGATCCTGGCTAGGTAGACCTAGTTTATTTTTCTGTTGTGTATAAATCCACTCCAGAGGAGGAGGCCACAAAACTACAGCAGAGTCTTTCAGCTCTCAGCGTGGTGGTGACTAGACACCCGTGGCCTGGAGTAGCAGTTAGGTTGAGGTCTGTAGCTGTTGCCTGCAGTACCCTGAGAACAGACAGCATCTTTTGAAATTCCTGACTAATAAGCCTACAGGAAACATTTGGCCATGTGTAACATGATGGTTTTTCCCAAGGCTTTATAGCTTAGGGTGAATTTTCAGGGGGTTGAGGAAACAGTGCATCTCAAACATAAATACAAACTTAATGAAATTAAGTAGTTCTCCTGCAAATGAGAGACTGTGAAGCTTCTTCAAAGATTCTGAAAATTTATAATATAGAAGATATTGCTTATGGTGAATATTGGTATCTAAAGCAGCCGTAACTGTTTACGGATACAGAAGTTATTTTCACAAGAATATCTGAGTATATGAGGATTACACATAACTCTGGGTGTCAAACATGTACCCAAAGCATTAAGGATGGCTCATGAGGAGATGTGGGATCATGGCTTTTCCCATGTTTTGATAGCTTATTTATATCTCTGGTTTTTCTCTAGTTGTTTTCTTGTTTTGAAATACTTGATACTTACGAAAGAAGAGATATGAAAGAGAGTAAGTTTGCTGAGACTTCTTTTGGGTAAAATGAAGTTCATGATGAGTTCTTGAATACAGATGTCAGATGTTTGTGTTTGCTCTGTGCAAGAAGTTTTTACTGCCCATATTTTATCGCTTGTGCCTTCTATGCCTGCATTATCTTCCTCCATCAAACAGTTATGGCCAGAGTACATTTGGCTGAGGAGAACATATACTTTCTTTGCTTTCAGATGCAACTAATGGTAATCAAGTCTACACTTCGGTCAATTGAATAAATCTTGCAGCAGAATTCGGCTGCTATCTTGATTGCCAGTGTTTTGCTGGTAGCAGGAAGTGTCCACTAGACAATTCTTTCAGTGAATTTAAAATGCTTTTTATGTGCAAGGTTCTAAAGGGTGCGGAGTTTCCTTGCCTGGGACTTACACAGCACTGTGAGATACACTGTCAGTGAAGGCACCTGGACTGGTATTTTAAAGTTAAATTCAGATAGTTTGTTTTCTTTCAGTCATTTGTTGAAACAACTGTGTTCTTCCCGCAGTAGTATTGTGATCATCTTTCTTTCAGGCATGTATGTGTAGATTGAGGCGTACGTTTGCTGAATTCTAGTCATATATTTGAGTTGATTGTGTGGATTTTAATGAAAAATAGATCTAATGTCTTTGTATACTCTAAGAGTCTTCCAAGAAACATTGATAAATATGTGCTGCTTCTGCCACCATTAATAAAGAATAGCATTTTCAGTAAAATTATGAGGATCAGGAAGTACTCAAATTTGAGAATGGTTGTCAATTTGGAAAGTTCATGGAGTTGGTAGATAGCAGAGAAAATGAACTTTTCTATGCCACTCTGTCAGTCTTCACAACTTGAAGATTGTTTGTTTATGTATGGATGTATGTGTACATGCTCTGTATGTGTGTGTGTCTAAGTTCTGTTTGGTATTGTTAAATTATTATTTAGGTCAATCACTTAGGGCAATGAACCTCACAAGTTATCTGTTTAATAGAAATAAATTAATGTTTCCTTTTCCATAGCTTCAAACATTCTTTCTCTCTAACAAAAGAATCATCTTCCTTAAGTCTGATTCTTCTTTATTCTTTATAATTGTTAGTGCTCATGTCATGTTCATCCATCCTACTCTTTTTTTTTCCCTTTTTTTTTTTTTTCCTTTGAGTATCCTGAGCTAAATTATGGTAAGGTCTTTTTTTTTAAGCAATATATTCATCTAGTGGCTTAGCTAATAATTTATTTTAAGTCTAAACCTCTTTTTTCAAAAGGTATGAGAAATTAATTTCTAAAATGAATTTAGTGTTATCCTCCAAGGTGGATTCAAGAGTGTTTTCCCTTTCTTCCTCAACAAGCCAGCTGACCTGTCCTTAAAATTTTTTATATGTTTCTAAGTAAAGATGTGATGAAAAATGAAATGTTTTTTTAATGGCTCGCTATACAAGTTCCATTTCTCAGGTGTAATATAGTTAAGTACCTCTTCTCCAAACTATAAACTGTGTAGGCAAATGTCTGAATAAATTTTGTAAATATACATTGTATATTTAGAGGTTCTTTTGATAAAAAGCGTCCATTGCAGATTCTTTTTTAGAAAAGAATATATGCTTTTTTTAGCTTGGCTTTTGAAGAAAGCAGGGCTTTATGAGAATATTCTGTTGTGCACCAGCACATAGGCTGACACTACTTTTTTTTAATTGATACTGTATATGGGAATAGATCTAATTTTATTCAGCAACTGAATTGGTTTTCAGTGCAACTTTTCATGCTTTATTAAAACTACATATTCAGTTACACCTATGTGAGCTTGAGATTTAATTTTTTTTTTAAGGGGCATTGCAGGTGTGGTGTTTTCTGTCTTTTATCTTTGGTGTAGAATAAGAGAGATTGCTATGAATAGAAGTGTGCTACTTGTTGCTGTATTAACTATTTGGTTGGCTTTCTTCATACGAGTGCAGAAGGCACAGACTTTCAGTTTATATAGCTCTTCATTCAGAGCTGTTCACATCAGGCATCACTCGGGCTGCTCAGCAGAAGGGAGGAGAAAATCTGTAATGTTACCTCTGATGCCTACTTGCTTAAAAATATTCTCATGTTGTATGAAATGGGCCACCAGGAAGGCAGGGTTTGTGACTACCATTACAGCGAACACCTCTGGAGCAGTAAAAATGCAGGTTGTTGCCTTTTACTTTTTTGTTCTCCCATCCTCCTAAGCTACGTCCTTTGAAGTAAAGTGTTATCAGTGCTAACAGCAAAGGCAGAATTTTGGCACACTAGGCTGGTGTTCATAAAGACTCAAATTTCATAAGTTTGGGGAGGGCTTGTGGAATTGTGTTGATGGGGGGAGGAGCTGGGTAGGGGAATGTTTTTAAGTTATGTCGTGAACTTACAGTTCTGTGGGAAATTGGCCTTAGAGGAAATTAGGCTTTGCAGCTTGTGTCTTGTCTGTTTGGTCAAAAGACTGAGAAGCTTGTAAAAGGATCAGCCATTTGATGGGTAAAGGACTCACTGATATTGATTTATGGCAAATTTTCCTAAACCTCAGTGGCCTAACAGACAAGAGAGTTTCAGGTTTGTGCTTTCAATGCAAGATGCTGCAGCTTGATTTGAGCAGTTTTGTATTCTGTTGGGCAAGGATACAAAATGCAAAACAGATCACATCAGGCTTCACTGGTTCCATTACTCATGGTAAAAAATATTCTCTACACTTTAAATCCTTCCATTTGCTGTTCTCAAAAATACAAAGTACAAAATTTTGTTGCTAACACCTGACGTGACCCAAATTTTCTTTTTTATAGTGAGAGCCTGAGACTTTCTTATCTAAAAATTTCTGATTATTCTTTCATTTGTTTTAACAACCTTAGCAAGTTTTAAATTTCAAGTCTAGTCTTCCTGGATTTGTCGTCTTGGAAGACCACTGATTATTGCAAATTTTCACCATATTTTTTTAAACAAAGGTCAGAGGTGGTTAGTCACTTGATGTCCTTGCTTTTAGAAAGGGGAACAGAAAGGTTTATCTGATTTACTTTTAATTCTCTGAGATATTAATTGCTCTGATACATCAGTCTTGGTGTATATCAGACCTACGTCTCAGTTGCTGGCATGAAGGGGTATTACAAAGAAAAATAGAGCATCAGGATGACTTTTACTTCATGGGAATATAATGTGAGCCTTGCAGATACAGCTGATGCAGTTTGATACTGCCTCCCACTGTCTGCTCTGCCATCTGTCAGATGTGAGATGGCAGGACAGCACATACATATGCTCCTTGGCCCTGCCAGTTAATAGGTAATTTACAGAATTATTTTAAACTGGAAATTGAGGTGTTAATGAGAAGTCAGAATGTGAAGAGGGAAACATGGCATTCTATTGCTTTTCCCAGGAACCCACCAAAGATGGGTGGAATGCATACCTCTGCAAAGAAGCATCTTTAAACTGAGACAGTTTAATCTGTCAGAGCTTTCTAGAAATTTTCAAATGATCAGCAAGAGAGCTTTGACGCTATTTAAAAAAAAAACCCACAAAAACAACAATCAACAAAAAGAAAGAAACCCCTCAGTAAAACCTGAGAAAATGATAAAAATGTGTGTGTGGCACATGTGGTTATTATCTGTGGTGGAATTTGAACATCCATGAAGACTGAAAGTGTGGCATAAAGAATAGATTTTAAATGTGATATTGGAGTGTATTCCTTGCATTTTGAATAACTACATTGTAAGCAAACTCAGATTTGTGGGGTTTAAGGTTTTTTTCTTAAATTGATCTCTGTTGAAAGCATAGGAACCTTTCAACTGATGCAAAAGAACATTTTATTTATTTTATCCTCAAATAAGCCATTCAGTTTAGTGCAAGTGCCAATGGAGGGATCTTTTATTTTCTTTCTAACTGGTTCTGGAGATGTCCTGTACTGGCGTGTTTGCTGAGCCAGATAACTGCTTTTCTTGCAAATGCTCTGTAAATGTGTCTGCTATTCCTGGTGATGTAGCCTTCTGCAAAGAATTTTCTTTTTCCTGGTAAATCAGCTTCTCTGCTCTGTTGTCTCTTACTTGGCCAGACCTAGGAAATGTATTTCTTCTAAATACCTGGAAAAAGCCACCTCCAGTCTGTTACAGTAGAATATCAATAACAACGTATAGGTTAACACTTCCCAGTACTTGTGGTGCATATTTAGGATGGAGCCTATGTGTGCTGTATGCTGGAGCCCCATGCAGCCACCTGCAGCTGACTTGATAAATCAGTTTGACACAGGATATAGCTCTCTGTTCATTGTAGTCACCATTCTCATCACGAGCAAAAGTTTACCAAAATTCATTTTAAAATATCTTAGTATTTTTTTAAGCACAAAATGATCTGTGTGTTTGAAAACAGAATTTACTTCAGTGTTGTAAGAAGAAATAGACTTGAACAGAATTCTTTTATGGAGCCTAATGTGCTCAGTTGTAATGAAGGGTCGGGACAGTCCACCACTGTGGATTTGTTTTGCCGGTCTTCTCCTTGCTTCTGCAATATGTTCAAGCTGCTGAGGGGCTGGGGAATTTGTCTTACAGGATTATTTTGAAGTAGCAGAAGTTATTTGGGACCATATACTAATTTGGATTGATTTTTTTTTTTTCCTGTTCTGCACAAAAATAAGTTTAGATTGCTTGGTACTGGATTGATGATGAGTAAGCAACAAAATAGAACAAGAAAGTCTCGATTGAGCATGCTTGCACTGCTAAATAGATGACCTTTTTCTACTTGCTCAGCAATTAAGTTGTCTCATACCAATGACTGCCCTGGTGAACGCTCTGGATTGCAAGTGGAATTGGGGAATTAATCTCTTTTCTGTATTGACAGCCATAGCTGTCTTGTGGATAGAGATAAAGCCTTTCTCAGCTTTTCTTACTGAAAGACACAGAAACCTAACACTTTCTCAATAAACCCCAACTTCAACACACAGTAAAGTTTTAATTAACTCCTCAGGGTATGAAAAGAACCATTTGCTTCACTAGCTAGTTATTCCATTCTCATTCACAATGAAGCCAGCTGTTTTTGCTAGCTGTCCTTACAGGTGGAGAATTTAGGATACTGCAGACCTTTTTAAATCTTTGTACCATTCTGGGTAAGGTTACTCTTAGAATGCTGTTAAATTTGTTCCCCAAAAATGATGTAAGATTTTTTTGTTCAGCCGACAAATGCTTTTTACTTTGCATTTGTGTTTATATGCCTTGTATGAATTAATATAAATGTGATTATTTTGGATTATATATTTTTATAAAAATAAAAAAGATTGTTGCATGCATTTTGTGATGAGGTAGTCTGGTCCAGAACAGGACCTCTTAGAAAAGCTTTCATTCTATGTGTCAGGGAATGGGATTTTTTTTTACTTTGTTATGGACTTGGAAACTTTCCTCATGTTCAAGGGTTTTATGAAGAGTACCACTTCGATTCATTCATAGTATGAATGGGCATCTAGACAAGGGCTTGGAAACACCAAAATATGTGTGTGCATCAACGGCTTGAAAAGCAATTCATGTTTGTCATCTGGTCCACTTCCATAGGAGTGCTGAATATTTTTTCAGGGGGTTGAGAATTCAAGCAGAGTGAAAGATGAAAGGATTGGGTGTGTATTTCTACCCTGTCAGCACACCTGTTATGTCAGGTATATGGACTTGGTTTCAGAGAAATGCCATTGGGGATGGTGATGTTGTGGAATTTGGTTTTGAAGTGTTCCCATGTGTGTAGAGCCACTGTGTGAAATAAAACTAATATTTTACAGTGAACAGATGTGAGTAATCTTTGATTTGCATCTCTACTTCTGACTTACACTTTTATAGGTTGCTGCAAGGCCTTATAAAGTGTATATATATAAAAATGTTTGTGTAACCATTTTAAATGCATTTGCTTGGGGTTTTAAAATATGCCTGTGTATAGAGAGATCAGAGCAGTATCCTCATAAAACATATCCTGACAGTAGCTTTGTGCTTTACAGAGTACTTGCAGTGTGGAAAAGTGTTCTCCAAGTTAGAACTCTTTAAAGAAGTATGAATGTTCCTTACTGTTTAAAATGCTCCATTATATAGCTTGTGTTTTTGCAAATTTAATTAAAATAGTTCATGTAAGGAATTCTCAGGCAAAACCATCTTTGAAGTCTTTTTTTCAGTCATTCACTTGTTTCAGAGTTCTTAAAGGGACATGTCATTTCAGTTTGCAGTTAATATGTTTCGAACATTACCACCATCTTCCAATCCAACGGGAGCAGAATTTGATCCAGAGGAAGATGAACCAACCTTAGAAGCTGCATGGCCTCATCTACAGGTACTTCATGAAGACTAAGACATCATAGTCTAACAGAATGTTGACACTGAAGTAATTGTTTATTTATTCAAGTTTGTTTAGGTTATGTGTTTATCTCAACTACTTTTCTATGCAATTTTTTAAAAAATATTTCTTGAATTTAAACTGAGTATTTTTTAAAAATTGAGTTGTTGCAGGTTAATGGCTGATTTTTTTTTTTTGTGGTAGATGTAACTGCTGAGATTTTAAATGAGCTTCCATTTGTCACTATGAGTGCTTTGATCTGGCTTTGGCATAGCTTTAGCAAGAGCAAAGCTTTTACTGTATGGTATATAGATAAATAAAACTAAAAACATTTTGCAGTTCTAAGCAACTAATGAGCAATTTTAGTAGTGTGATGCTTATAAAATGGTTTCTTGTTTAAAAGACTAATATTGGTTTTTCTGTTCTTTATTTTTTTCCAGCTTGTTTATGAATTTTTCTTAAGGTTTTTAGAATCTCCAGATTTTCAACCTAATATAGCTAAGAAGTATATTGATCAGAAGTTTGTATTACAGGTGAGGTAAAAAAAAAAATTCTAACTTCTTGCTCTAAATTATTTTTGCAATGCCTTAGATTCAATTAAAGTGCATCTCTTTTCCTTCTTTGCAGCTTTTAGAGCTCTTTGACAGTGAAGATCCTCGTGAAAGAGATTTTCTTAAAACAACTCTTCACAGAATATATGGAAAATTCTTAGGCTTAAGAGCTTACATCCGGAAACAAATAAATAATATATTTTATAGGTATGTCAGCATCTTTGTATTATGTACATGTGATCAGGTGTGCAATTAAAACACTCCAAAATGCTGCTAGCAATTTTTTTAATTCTTAGTAATTTTATACCAAATATTGCTACATCTAACAATAATTAATACGACTTCGGGAGATTTAAATTAGGGTAGTCTTGCACATGGTATAAATCTGGCAGTTGAAATTTGAGTTAGTATAAAGTTCAGTGGGTGGTTTGCTATCTTTGTGTGAGGCTTTTTTTTCTTATTGAATAGTAGTATTTGTATTACAGTAATGCCTTAATAAGGTTTCGTTCTTCTTAATGCAAAAATTGGGCTGCAATTGAATGAGAGATCTGTAATTTGCTTGAAGGAACATGTTTGCTGCCTCTTCTTTCCTCAGAATTGAGATGTATTTTTTGTGAAATATTTGTTTAATTGCCATAGAATGAACTGTAGTATTATCACTGATCACTGTAGTATTACCACTCTCAAAAAAAAGGGAAGATGAAAATTAATCCACTGTATTACCAAAGGTCTTTACAAGTGCATTTTTACTGCTGTTGTGTCCAGTGTGAACACAGGACTATGGTGCCTGTTGTAATTTTTTCCTTTTGATAAGCTTCACTTTTCTACAAATATTTACGTTGTGTATCAGTTTTACATTCCTTCCACCATGCTTCCCTTTAACACTCTTTTCATCCCAAAATGAATGTGTGGTGCTACCCCTTTAAGAAAATAGCAGAAAGCTGCCAGGCCTTAGTGCCATCTCATGAATGGCACCCAGCAGTACCAGCTGTAGAGGGAGCTGATCTCCCCTGCCTATGGCAACAGCTAAGCCTTTACAGAGATACAGAGGAGCTACTTTAAAATAATTAGTGAGCCTGTACTGTCTTGCAGTCAGCTGCTCTTGACAGGATGTGTGAAGAGCCAGTGTGTTCCTAGGGAAAAGTACAGGTGTATCTTTAAGATGCGGATTTTTTTCCCCACACATAGATGTTACTAAATTAATTCCAGAATGCATAATTTGGTTAAATATCTGAACCAGATGGTTAAACAGCATTGCAGCATATTATAGTGAACTCCTGAAAAGTATTTTTATTTGCCACTTTGCACTTTGCTTTCAGATATAATGGAAGCAAAGACTTCAAACACAGAAAGTTCTGGTGCAAAGTTTTTGAAAGACTAAGAAATTACTTAGTCATTAGATCAACTTGGTAATACTTTGTATAAAAAAGTTTTGAATCTGACATGTATATAGGAGATTATATAGTTCGCACAGCTGGTAAGTTACAGTTACTAAGTAAGAGGAAAAGAAAAACAAGAAACCTACAGAAAAGCTCACTTAGCTGTATAATACTTAGGAGCTAGAAGTTTAAAATTTTGGCATCCAAATGTAAATGAGTACACTTGGATATGAGCACCAGGGAGGAAAGTTGTTTCAACTTCTGTCTTTAATTAGTGGATTGTGCATGATAAACTCTTAAAAAATGTGTAGAATTTTTCACACTATTTCCTTTTCTTATACTCTGACCTGCAAGTAAGTCAGTTTATTACTGTGCTTGCTTAAGAAATGTGTGGCCTTCATTTGTCTTTTAGTCATTGACCAGAATTACATGAATTCTGTCCCAATAGTGCATTAATCTAATTTTTGTCCTAAAGTAAAATACTTTTTGTTTGAAATTATTAAACCTTTATGTTCCTATTAATTCAGTCCAAAGCTTTTTGTGTCAATGTCTTTAATTTTGCTTGAAATTGTTGTCCTGAATTATGTGGACTGGGTCTTTAAGGATTAAAAATTATCACTTCAGATATTTTGGATTTAAAGTAACTGTTAATATGCCAGCCTATGACAAATTTTCAAATTAAAAATGCTTTCAAATTAGTGGAATTATTTTCTCCTAAGTGTAAATTTTTATAACTTTGCAAATTACCTGGAGCTGCGCATAGAACTTTGTCAACAAATTTAATCTCTGGTAAAGGGAGTGGAAAGGTGATTGCTTAGTAAATTACAGTGTTCTCTCAAAAAAAGATCCAGGAGAATTTGACTTTCTCTGTTTATTACAAGCCTTTTGTATGCACAGAGATCTGTAGTGCCAAGGAGCTTTATAGATCCAGAAGTAGTAACTGTTTGAACACCTTGTGCTTGCATTTGCTATAGAAGGTTGAGTCATGGCATTTAATTACGCCAGATACTCTTGTGTTATTTTAATACTTAAAACGCTATTTCCTGTGTTCAGTTTTGTATTATTAAAATGGCATAAAATATGAGTTTGGGGAAAAGCTCGAGTGTAGACTGCTTTGTTAAATGTGGGAGAAAAGAGCAAGCAGGTGTGAAGGTTGAAAGCAGCTTGGTGTGTTAGCCATTTCTGTTTCCACAAAGTTTCTTTCCCACTATGTCTGCCTGTTTTCCATTTACCGAGTGACTAAAATGCTGGGGGTCAAGGCTGCCTGTAATGTTACATGGGGATCTTGGTGTTAGATCTTTGTCTCTCTTCAGCAGTAACCCAATAAAATGTTTCATTTATTTAGGTTTATTTATGAAACAGAACATCACAATGGCATAGCAGAATTACTGGAAATATTGGGAAGGTAAGATTTAGATTTTGTTTAATTAAACTCACTTGGTTTTAAGAGCAGACTTCAAAAATCAAGTTGGGGATGACAGATTGATTTAAGACAAGATGTAAAATAGCTTCATTTCATGTGTCAAAGCTGTAACAAAGAGAGTCAGTTTTGTGTAAGGTTCTAGAAACACAGAAAAAAAACAAACCTTGTAGCAATGTTTTGGGATGTGACAATTTTTTAAGTCTTATTTTTTTACTTTTAAGTTTTATTTTCTGCTTAGGATCCTTGTAAATAATATCAGTTGTAAAGCAACTACAGGTAAAATGTCATGAGTTGAAATTTATTAAAAGTTCTTCAACATCACTGAACACATAGTGGGTAAACAAAGGAAGCACAGGTTACAAAACTTCAGAAACTTCTTTGTTAACTCCATCATTTTTCAGACTTCAGTGATGTATGTGTATCCTTTGAAATTAAAATTCTATGACTTAAAGCTGATAGCCTCATTGAAATTTTTTTTTAACTGATTTCTGTAATCCATGTGCAGGCTTTTGGCGTTTTTTTAATGTATGAATACACTTCAAAGGCTTAGTTAGGTTTCCTTTATGGTATTTCCGTATCTTTGCACGTGAAAGTAACAGGTCAGTGGGAGCAGGTTGCTCAGGGTTGTTTCTGGTCAGGGTTTGTATATCTCCAAGGATGGAGACCCCCCACAGCCTTTCTTGGCAACAGGTTCCGATGTTTGGCCACACTCACAGTAAAAAGGATTTTTTTCTTGTCTTTGAATTAAATATCCTGTATTTCAGTTTGTCTCTCACCCTTTCAGTGTGCACCACTAAGAAGAGCCTGACTCTTCACACGATCCCTTCATGTATTTGTACACATGGGTGAGGTCCCCTTGAGCCTTCTCTTCTTCAGGCTAAACAGCCTTTTCAGTCTCTCTGTGTATGTCAGACACTCCAGCCCTTCATTGCACTTTACTGGACTCCTTCCAGGATGTCTGCATCCTTCTTGTCCTGGACCCAGCACTCCAGATGTCTCACCAGGGCTGAGCAGAGGTGAAGGATCACTTCTCTCAACTTACTGGCAGTGCTGTTCCTAACACGGCCCAGAATGCAGTTGAAATTGGAAAGATATTTTAAAATTTTCTAGGTCTACATGGCTGCCCAGAATAGTTCTTTAATTTTCAATGAAATATTCAATGATTAAAGAAGTTACATATCCATCATTACTTCAACACACTATAGTCAAGGAATACTTAACAAGTTTTACTGAAGATTTTGTAAAGCTTAACTGCTAATCAAAATTTTGAGCAGCTCAGTGAGACTTCTGGGCTGTAACTGTTCTGTATTGGTTACTTGTCCAGTCCATTAAGAAGTTTCACCCAGCACATTGTTGACATAGAGCCTCTTAGGAGTAACAGTTTTTAATTGACTTACTGGGTTTTGACTTGTGAGGAGCAGAGAGGAATTGAATATTATGCTGAAGTACTAGATTTCTTTTTTTTCTTTTGCTAAGTGCTATATAATACTGAATAAATTATTTCCACTAGGATCTACTGATGTGGTTATATTTTTTCTGACAATCATCTCTTGACAGAAATGCAGAATTCCTTCACACTCAATGGAGGCCAAATTTGCCTTACGATTCTCCTTCTCTCTGTGGTTAACAACCCTGTAAACCATCTTGGAGAAACTTTTTTTAGATTAAGTTAATTTATATTTGTTGAGTATGTGGAAGATACGGCAAGAATACCCTAGAAATGTTAATGTAGAAATGGATTTTTGATATTATGCACTGAGAGACTTAAGAAGATGTAACCTTATATCCTCTAAATAGTTGTGAAGTCATTAATAGTGAAAATGACCTAAAGCATGCACAGCAGGGGTGTGCAAGTGTTGTTTATTAAGCTTTAATTCTAGGACACCGTCTGATTTCTGAGGTTGAAGTTGAAATATATGTAGCTTTGAATTCGTTCTTGTTTTGGTTTTTTAGAAAAGTTTGGTGGGTTCTTTTAGCCTAGGTTCTCATCCTGTTAGTGAAGAGGAAGGCCTTAGAATGAATGAAATAGCATTTAAAATAGTATTTGGGCAGTCAGATTCTAGATGTTTAACTGATGTTAAAGCTACAAGGTCAGTGGACACAAAACACTGTTCTGGTACTGTGGGTTTAGGTAAAGGTGCCATTGACCCAGTGTTGAGCTACATCTGCACTCACCTGTAACTGGGATGTTATGTGTTGAGATGCTGTTTGGCTGTACTGTAGGGCCTTGCAGAAATAGTAGTTGAGTAGAAGTCATGTTTTGACTTCTCTGCTGTGCTGGATTACCTCTTCTACATCCAGTCTCTGTTTTACTCGTTAATACCATGAAGAAGCTGGGATAAACATGTATTCAAAGCTTTGAGAATAATGAGTAGTTCATAGTGAAGGGTGAAGTCTGAACTGCAGGTACAGTTAGATGCGGCTTGGAGTAAGAGTTTGAGACCTGTGAAAGAAGTGGTTAAGGTATGGACAGAGATTGATTTGACTGTTCTATTGATTTGTGAACTTCAGAAAAGAAGTGCTAAGTCCAAGAATTTTATTTTTAAACTTCTTTCCCTGGCAGCATAATTAATGGATTTGCCTTACCATTAAAAGAAGAGCACAAAATATTCCTGTTGAAGGTTTTGCTACCATTGCACAAAGTGAAATCACTCAGTGTCTACCACCCACAGGTAAGTTTTGTTCAATGCTTTTCATACTAGTGCTTAAGTAAGCTTGCCTGAGAGGCTGGGAGACTTGAATCATTCTGGTTCTAAGCTCCAAAACTTCCCTACTAACTGGCCTTGAGGAAATTATTTGACAGAGATGCCTATAATGCTTCATTTCTTGATAGAAAAATTAAAAAGAAAATGTGTGTATACAATAAATAGCTTTTTTAAAAAGCACCGTAGAGTTTTTAGATGAAATGCGTGTAGGGATTGATTAATGTTAGAGTTCTTACTGTTTATCCACACAGAGAATTTTTTTTGTCTTCTTGTCTGTAATGTTTAGACAAAAAAAAAAATGCAGAAAAGTACAGTTTTAATGAATGTCATTTATAACACTTCATTCTAAATTACATTAAGCAATTCAGCTGAATTCAGTTTGTTGGTGTTTTGAAAGGAATTGGGAATTTACTAGGACACCATTATTTAATTCAATAGATCTTTTTAGAAGTACACAGAAAAAAAAGGGGCATCTGAGTTTTATCATGCTTTTAAACCAGCTGTATCTTTTCTGTGCTAAATTTAGTTTCATTCAGAATTTCTAGAGGAGTGGGAAATCATTACAGTGTGAGAGAAAATACAGTATTGTTGTGATATGCCAAAATTTTCTCTGAGAGAGTTTGTTACACAACTTTTGGGTTTTTAATTTGAAAGTTCGGTATTTACTGTGTAGTTTGAGTACTCCAAGCTTTAAGTACCGTTTCTTCAAATAAAATTACTAACAACTTGTATTTTTAAGAATACCATTAGTATAATTACAATTCTCTAGCAATTAGACATGCTTATAAGCATTTGCTTTGGATCTTGCCTTCAGGAGCTCCCATTAGTTGCTGTTGAAGTAGTAGGCTAAAGTGGTTCCCACTTCAAAATTTATGGTGGTGGTTTTTTTTCTAATGCCATGAACAAAACCTGTTGGGGTGTGTACGGCAAGACCTTTCTTATAATCTCAACTAGTGCATGTATCTGTGATCACCAGCTTTTCTACCAACCTGAGACATACTGTTCTTTATCTGTTCCCCTTAAATCACAAACTAATTCTCAAAAACCTTCAGCTGACTTACATTGCTTTCCAGTATCAGTAAAAACAGGGTAGTGGCATAGGGATGCCTCTCTTACATGTCCTACTGAATGGAATGGGAAATTAGTTGTTCAAGTGACTTTAGTGTGTGAAACATGGGAGTAAACCCATAGAAATTCACATGGAAACAGTGGCAGATACTCAGAAGGATGTGCTGCCAAATCCAGATACACATGGAGAAAGTTAATTTCTATGCTAAATCAAATTTACTTTAGAATAGTGAAGAACAGTAGCTGTAGTAATCTCTGCACATTCCTCAGGTTACCAGGGTTATTCTTGATAGGAATCATCAAAAAAAGGAAAGGAATTGGGAAGTTCATTAGCTGAACTTCCATAAATGGAGAGACTTTAGAAAGATGGTTGAACACTCTGTGAGGTGTGCAGTGATCTCCCCACTTGGGGACTGTTGGCCTATGGAATGAAAGGGATGTAATAGTTCACTATTTAGGCACAGATGGACAGTCTCATTCTCAGCATTGAAGTTGGTAAATACTGTAATTCAGCCTCAGGTTGCATCAGCTTACATTGATATGCATAGTTGTCACTAGTTGTCATATATAAAAAATCCTAAGTTTTACAACTGTTCAATGCACTTTTATCTAACTTAGGTTATGAAATAGAAAATACTTACTAAATCAGCATGGGACGCCAAAATGTTAGCGAGTGGAAAGCACTCTAGAGGACAAGATCCAAGATAGTGTTTTTTAAATCCTGTATTTGAAAAGATGAAGTGTGATGAAATGCAAAGTACTAGGTCTAAAAAGAAAACATCAAGTCATGTGTGTGTCTATATTATAACACAGAAAAAGGTGAGGACAGCCTTGGGAAGGTTGGAAAAAATTGGTAAAGCGTATTTACCCTTCTGTTTAAGTTGTCTGCCAAATAGGTTTGTTTGGGTTTTTTTTTTTAATTACAGAAGAAACTTGTGTTTTTGTTTGAAGCATTCAGAATCATGCTTGACTTATGCTAGTCATGTCAAAATGTGTTGAGTTTCATAGTAAGAATTAATAAAACTCTTTTTCTTTTACTGTAGCTGGCGTACTGTGTAGTTCAGTTTCTAGAAAAGGACAGCACACTTACAGAACCAGTAAGTTTATCTTGCTATTATTACATATTTTGAGCTATTAATATGCTTTCCATCTATGGACTGTTTAAGGAAGTTTTTGGAACAAATTATTGATTTGTAATTGTTTATATTTGCGTCAAATATTTAACCATTTTGATGTATCAAAATTTGTTTTTCCAACAGTCGTTCAGAATATCCAAAATAAATTAAAATAATATTAATAGCAGAGCTCTTACAAATAGACCAGATTTTGTTCTGCTAGTTTTGTTCTGACTGACCGGATAGGAGATGGTAGATCCAGAAGCAGTTTAGTCAGAAATCAGCTTGCCTGAACTGTGCTCTGTTGAGAGATGGATATTATGATGGAACACAGATTTTTGACACGCAGTTACCTACTGGAGCAAAGCTTTTGAGTCACATCTCTTTCATGTCTACCAATTTTGGACCATAGAAAAAATTGAACTTTTGCTCTGGCTGCACATAGTTGCACACATTAATAATTTTAATTGTCCTCTATAGTACATACTGGTTTGCCTCATTACACCCAGTATCAAGTAGGTGAGAACTAATCTGTTTGATCAATGAAATAATTGCTATTAACAAAAGTGCACCTTACTAGATTATGACCATTTCCATTGTAAAATAGAAACTGGATTTCTTGAAAGAAATGAAAGTATGCACCTGAGCGAGAGTTCTCTTCTAGTTGGAGCTTTTAATATTTATTAAGATATCAAATCTCAGACATTCTGTCTTTTGTACTATATGAGATCTTGAATTCTTAGCTTGCTTCTAGACATCAGCTAGGATGTTGCATATTTCCTAGTAGAAATCTGCAACCAAGTCTGTTTCCTTTTTTGATCCCAAATTAGTAAGTGATTACAACATTCTTTAAGAACTTAGCACATGCATCAGCAAAATACTAAGTTCCCCTCTAAAAATTCTGGTCCTTTCAAATTTAAATGCTTTGCTTCCCCTTGTAATTGTCACAGGAGACTTCTTGACATCTTATTTTAAAAAAATCTGCGTATATTACCCAAGACTTCGCTGAGGATATATTGTCTGCTTTCATGATTAAATATTATATACATGAAAGATGCAGTCTTTTCTCAGAGTTGTCTTGTTAGTCATGATATTAAATATTGTTTATTGGTTTTGTATTTAAAAATCATAGAATAATAGAGTAGTGTTTTGAATGTTCATGGTTTGCTAGGTAAGCAAGCTGGATAAGTAATTTATTAATCATGGAGAATGTTAAGATGATGGTTATATTAAGACAGTCAAAACCCAACATTTTAAGAGGAATTACTAGAGTAGTTTGGGCATTTATAGTAAATATTTTCTTTAAATGTATTGATACAATTAATTTCTTGTGCTTTGGAGTACACCCTCAAGAAGGTAGAGATTTAAAGCTGCTATCACTTAAGTGGCAGATAATTTTCCTGATAATGTAGTAGTGAATTTCCACTTTGATCATATTAAGTTAGATGTCAAGTTACTTTATTCTCTACTATTTTGATTATTTTTGAACATGTCTTTTAGATGTATAACTTTGCTTTCTGAAGAAGTGGTTTTAGACAGTTATTTCTGTGACACAGAACCATGTTTGGTCACTACTGTTATATGGGACAAGAAATCCTGAGTTTTGTGTTCTGCTTAAAATATCAGACTTCATTAATGATCTGTAATTCAGCACACAGTAAAATAAAATTGTCATGAAATTATGTTCTCTTTGTCTCTACAGGTCGTAATGGCGCTGCTGAAATACTGGCCAAAGACTCACAGTCCAAAAGAAGTCATGTTTTTAAATGAACTAGAAGAAATTTTAGATGTTATTGAACCATCTGAATTTGTAAAAGTTATGGAGCCCCTCTTCAGACAGCTAGCCAAATGTGTGTCCAGTCCACACTTTCAGGTTTGTACGTACTGAATGTACAATATGAGGATTTTTGTAAAGCAGACTTGTAATGTGGTATTATTCACCATAACGAAATTTATTTGTTGCAAAGTCTTCAATTCTGTGTCGAGTTTCAGGGACCCAGATGTTAGCTTTACTGGTTGTTTTTTTTTCAAGAGTACAGTATGTGCATTCGTGTTGGGTGATTGCCTTCAGTGTTATGCTTAACATAAAAAAGCTTAAAAACTCAGTGTTTTCAGAAGTACCTGAACCCTTTCAGTACACAGTGCTTGCATTTCATTGCTTGTAATAGAGTTCTATAAATACTCGTTCTTTTGGAAAGTATTTCTTTGCTTGAATTTCAGAGTTCATGGGTTGTAGTTTGAATTATGTCCCTATCAAGGAAAAAGCACTTTTTTCATCTCTTTCCATCAGCTCCATGACTGTCATTTGCACTAAAAAATCCAAATCTGAGTTGCAACTTCTCATGCCTTTCCCTTATATTTGCCAAATGTTATAATTATTTGCTCTGTAAGAGATTGAAGAAGTGTTCTTTTTCTCATGTCCTCTTAGGTTGCAGAGCGAGCATTATACTACTGGAATAATGAATATATTATGAGTTTAATTAGTGATAATGCAGCAAAGATTTTACCCATCATGTTTCCATCCTTGTACCGGAATTCAAAGACGCATTGGAATAAGTAAGAAACACTTGTACAAATTTCTGCTACTTCACTATGTGTAGTTCTAGGCTTAAGAGTTCAGACCTGTGAGTTGCTAGTTTAACAGTGTGTTGAGCTGTTTATTCTATGACGTTCAAGTTGCTGGATAAAGAGACTATTGTAGTCAATTTTTTGGAAGTATTAAGAATTGAGGAAGATAGTTTTTCCTTTTTTCATGAAACTAGAAAGAGTGTTTTAGTGCACCTAATCCATGACATTCTTCTCTAAATAGGAAGCAAATTTGGCATTCATCTGTTGTTCAGATACTTCTAAAGACTAACTTTGATTTCTGATTACTAACCTCTCCTGATTTGCATTTTTTCTGCATTCTAGTGAAATATCTTGTAGATCAGATCGCTTTTTCCTTTGCTTTTATTTTCTTTTTGTTTATTGTATCTTCTTCTTCTTCCTCCATTGACTATTTTCACTTTTTTCCCCACAATAACGTAGTACTTACGCATGAAAACAGTCCTGGTCAGCTCCCTTCTGCAGCTGTTCCATTGTAAAATGCCTCTTTGTTTGAGCTATTGTGCAACTCCTGGGATGGTGACAGTATCCCAGTCTGGCTCTAGCTGTGAATTGAGCACTGCTGATGGGCTGGCCAAGAATGAGTAATCAGTCTGCCACTAAACACGGGGAAAGAAATGGAAAATAAAGTAATGTTAAAGTGGTTGCTTACTGTCACTGGGTGCGAGCAGTAACAAATAATGTACTCATTAATAACATTCCCATCCAGTGATGCAATTGTACATAGTAAATGTGGGTTGCTGTTGGTTGTTTTTTTGACTTTCAAGGTCATGCATTCATTTTATTCTGAGCAAAAGTCATGCTACCCAGTACAGCTGCACTCTTACTTGGAACTCCGTGTATGAGACCAAGTAATCATTTAACCGATTGCCTTTTGAGCAGCAATACCTTACAGACTGGAACTGTAAATTACTCTCTAAAAGTTCTTCATAAAGCAGATTGGGTTTGTGTAATTTTTTTATGTTTTCCACTTTACTTTTCTAACACATTTCTAAAGCGTCCTGGCATAATTGTGTTGAAGTGAATGCTGTTGCTGTGTGGCAGTTTCGAAAATGAATGGTGTCTTTTCTACACTCCTTTTAATCACTTACTCTTTTTTCTTGAATTTGTCACTTGCCAGTAAGTTACTTACATCAAGGTCTTTAATGTCATCTTGCATTTTCTCTAATAACCCGAGTGTGATTAGCGTCAGCTACTAAATTTCACAACTAGTCCTGTATTGATACACGTAGCATTAAAACTGAAGTTCAAACATCAGAAGTATAAGTGATGAGTAGTACTACAGAGTAAGAAAACTGCATTCAAAGTTGGTAATTTTAGTACTTGTGTTAGACCTCTTGTGGGTAAACTGAAACTTCCACTAATTAATTTTGTTTCCACTTATTCTGAAATGATGTAATTTTCCAGTTATGTAGGCTATTGGCTACTGTTGACCAGAAAAAGTAAATTTCAAAGTTTAAAGTACTCTGAGTTTCAACCAGAAGTTTTACTTATAGGACAATACATGGCTTGATATACAATGCTCTGAAACTCTTCATGGAGATGAACCAAAAACTGTTCGATGACTGCACACAGCAATTTAAAGCAGAAAAACTGAAGTAAGTTTTCATGTCAGTGTGTCTGTCTTTTCTTGAGTAATTTGTTCAGAGTGCTTTAGCTCTGAAAAACCACTGTGTTGTTAGTGGGGAGTTGCCCATTTGATTCCAGTACACCAGTGTCAAAGTTGACTTGCTGAAACTTGTTGTATGTGAACTGTAAATCTTCTTAACAATAGGATGTCTCATGTAGGCTTTGACCTAATACTGCTGGGGTCACCATCTTCCTAAGAATTAAGTGTTTGAGAGGGGCACTTATCATGGAGCCCAGTGTAGAGGATCTGTTAAACAGCTCAGTTCACATCCTGTGTTTATTTTCGCATGCTTTATTTACCCAGTGTTATTTCCTTCCATGTTGTCACTCCGTTTGTCCCAAAATACTTTCCCAGTATTTTTCAGCATTGCATTGTATGTGAGCATATCTTCATATTTTTATGAAAGTTACCTGAAGTCAAGTTGTTGCAGTACAGCTCTGTAGTACAGACTTTATTTGACAGAAGAATCGCACTAAAATGAAATAGAGAAGTCAGAAATATTAATGGCCTGGGTCTCATTTTAGGGCCTGGAAGCAGTTAGAAAGTGGATACTGAAAATACCTGGATTTGAATTTTATTTTTAATTTCAAAGTAAACAGGGATTCCTTCAAGTAGTGGTTCAAATTATACACCTGTTTTAAACTTACATAATGGAAGTAATGCAGATTCTCATTGTAAGATTGGTCTAAGTTTTGAAGTTCCTTATTACAATTCAAGTAGAAATGAGCTTGTACTATAGCAACTTCTTAAAGTGTGTGTGTTTATAGATGACAAAATGTGAGCATTGGCTCCTCAAAATAAGACTGTAATTCTTTCTTCCCTGATAGTAAATAAGTGGAGTCCCTTCTAAATGAGAAATCGAATCTTTTCTTCTCTGATTTTTAGGAGTTTTTTTGGGTGGTGTTCTGAGTATGAACAGCAGGCATGAACTCAGCAGGCAGCTGAATGATGTGGTAGTAAAGCAAAACAGACAAAAAATCTCGCAGCACATGAGAATTGAAAAAGGGGATGGTTGAAGAGTTTTTCCCTCACAGCTTGAATTAACTTAATTGTGTATGTGCTTGAATATAGGTGCTCTTCCTTTTTTTCTCTTGTCATTTGGATTATCTGTTCTGTGCATTGAAGCCTGAGAGCATTTTTAGCACTCTTAGTTCAAAGTTCTTTTAAATTCTACCAGCTTTCAAAGATAGGTGATCATTCTAGTCTCTGCAATAAGACGTGTATTAGTACAAAGAAAGGAAAAAAATGCCTAGATTTTACCATTTCAAATTGCATTAAGCATAAGAAAACAAATCTTTCCTACTTTAATTTTAAAAAAAAAAGCATTCTATATCATCCCTCTTGGCTTGCAACTCCCTAGAAATGTGCATGGTTTTGTTGGGTACTTCCCAGTTAGAGTTCAATTCAAAATATCTCTGTGCCTTTTCCTTTAAACTATTACCTGAAGCTATTGGGCTGACAGTAAAAATCTCTGCTCTTTTTATGGTCAGTTTTTGACCTTTTTATGTTTTAATATAGAAGTCTAATATTATAAATAAAACGCAAACATGATTTCAACATAGATCAAGACTTCTTTCTGTTTTAATTTTAACTTTTAGCAATGTAGACTTACTAAAGATAAACTGGTATCAGCCAGTTTGTTGCTTTCATGAGGAAAATATTGAATTTTTTCCCTTTTAATGTTGATTTGATGATACGCAAATTATCCTGTCATCAGTAGTATTTTGGGCAGTAGACTTGAAACAAGTATAGCTAAATAATTTATTCTGTTGAATTCTTTTACTTCTACATGATTCTTTTTTTTCAGAGAGAAGCTAAAATTGAAGGAACGGGAAGAAGCATGGGTTAAAATAGAAAATCTAGCCAAATCAAATCCCCAGGTATTTCGAAAAGATTAACGTGTTCATGTTTAAATGTTCTAGTTTTGTTAAATATCAGTGGAAACAGGTCTGACTGATCATGGAAATAAAGGAATTTCACTAATTGTATTATGAAAGATACACAATAAAAGTACTTTTCCAATTTGTAACCTTTCTCTTGTGCAAGTAATTATTTTTTTTAAAAAAGGTTCCGAAAGGTATGATATGAAGTACTTTTTCCTTTTCTTATAATAGGACTTAAACTGTATTGCGGTTCGAAAAGTTATTGTGCAAAATTGTGGAAAAATCTAGAGATGCCATAATTGGTTTCTCTTGAAAAGCTGTTTTGCAAACAATATATTACAAAAGAGATCTTTCTGCAAAGTGTGAGTTATGACTGGTCAGTTTTCCTTTGTGTCAAATGGATTAAAGTAATACGGTATGTCCTTGTCTGCTGCAGTTGTTCTCATACTTGCACTGGGCCAGTCTGCTGGTGAACCTGCTCCTCAGGTCTTTCCTAAAGGAAAACATCCTGTCAGGCATTACTTGATGTAACTCATATTCTGATAAAGAAACAAAGGTCCTTTAGATTATTCATTAAATTTTTAAATTATGGGAGAAGGGAATAGTTTGGCTTGGGTTCCCCACCCCTTTAATTTGCTTGGAGAATGCTGCTGGTTTTCCTTTTATCTCAATCATACGATTTGCTGCTATGAACAAAAAAAAAGCCAAACATATAAATTATTTTACAGCCAGAATTTTATTATACTCTAGCAAGAAAGTTAACTTACTGTACTGTATATTTCCACCATCTGGCTGAGTTTAAAGTGGTGGAAGAGGGAGAAATAGTACTGTAAACAGAAGTGGGACACTTTCTGATCTCCGTGCTATTTTAAATCTTTTTTTTTTCCTAAGAAGAGGAAATTCATAAATTTTTTTTTTCCTCTGGTGTCATTTCTCAGGGAACAATTAGTAAAGTGCTTTAAAAAAATCTGTTAAAATTAACAAAATGTCAGTTGACAACAGATCAGTTAAATTCATCATGAGGGACTATTCATAAGAAAGCAATAATTGACTTCCAGTGAAAAAACATTTCTCTAATGACAAAAGCAATTCAAAAGCCTTGCTTGAAGAGTACTTGATATTCATGATCATTTACTATCACAAGTGATGAGGTATTGCTTGTTTAGCTAAATGAGGGGATTGAGTTGTAGTAAAATTCAGAGTTCTACAGTATCAATTTCTTTTTTTACCAAGTAACTTTTTGTAACTACATTTTCTGAATCTCGTTAACACCACCTGTATATAGTATATTCTGCATAGCCTGTTTGAAGAAAGCTAACAATTGGAAGCAATTTAAAATAAAAACTACTAATTCTAACACTGAGTGCTCCACTGAATTGACATAAGGATATAAATGCTTTTAGCGCTCTAGAAAGTGGACTTTTAGGGATTTCTTTTTTCATGGCATTTCTATTAACTTTTAATTTGTCTAATGACTGATGATTCTTTTTGTTCAGAGCTGTTCCTGAATCTGCATGACACAAAAAACAATTTAAGATTTTAGATCATTATATTTGTTAATATACCCTTGCTGTTAGGGGTTTTTAAAAATTTTTTCTCATCTGATTGAGGTTGTTGGTATACTTAGATTCTAAAATATTTATGAGTAAAAACTGATGGGAAAAGTCTGCGTGTGCATGGAAGTTTTGATTTCAAGACCGTATACAACTCATCTGAATTAAAATACTGAGAATACTGAGTGACAAATTTTTTACAATATTTTTTTTTAACTTCCAAAAGATTTTTGTGACTTACTAAACTTTTCTGTCTTCAGAAAGTAGAATATTTTGTTTTGAAACAGTATATTAACTATATTTGGTCTTTTAACAGTGTCTTTTCTAATACAAAATTGCACCAACAAATAAAATTACTGTGTTTGGATTGCTACACTGTTCACAGATCACTAGACAATATATTAATAAGGTTTCAGATAACTGTTTGCCACAGTAAACATTCAATACTGGCAAAGTCTGAGTGTTTTAAAAATCAGTTTCAGATAATCAAAAAGCATCTTTTTTTTCTATGCTGCCTATATTTTTCAGTAGGATATTTCTGCCAAGTGAAAGTATTGGAGTTGCATTCTAAAATTTATTACTTGGTGCCTGGAAGCACAAGATACTGAAGTTAATCTCAAATAACTAGTCATAGCATTCAAATGCTCAGATACACTCTTAGTATTTAGTTACTACTACTAAAAATGATTATTTTTACACTTTGCATTTTATCAGTACCCAACATACAGTGACACGAGTTTGCTGAACAGTCCTGTTGCAATGGAAACAGACGGGCCTTTAATTGAAGATTTGCAGACGCTGAAAAAGACAGTGAAAGAAGAGGCTTGTCAGGTAAAGCCTTGTGAAAATACTTTGATTTATGAATTAAATTTTTTAAGTGAATATTAGTCATAAACTTGGGTTATATTTTCAGCCCTGTAACTATTTATGCTAGAGTAATACTCATCATCAGAGCTGCTACTTTCAAGTGATAGTGTAGCAGCCATAAATAGAGTGGTATGTTTTTAATGCCTGTGATATGCTGTGTAGTCTCTTTTAACATTTTTTCTACAGAAACTTTGTTTTTCTTTTCACTTAGGAATAGCTTCTTGTGTTATTATGAAAACAATTACTGTGCTTTACGGATGCTTAGAACAAAAGCTAAAATCTACCACATCATGTTCTAGTCTCTTCTCTATATAATAGTTTTGATTTTTAATAAGAAAAGCTTGTCAGTACTAGAATCTGTGTTTTATACATTTTTTTTGTTATTCAGAGCCTTCTTAGTGGCTATGGCTCCTGTGTGGAAAAAATATGTAAAGTGTGCATTTGTCTTGCCCACTCATGGGGTCTTCTTCCTCAGTCCACCATCTGTCAGGTTTCATTACCCACTACAGGGCAAGGACTCTGAAGGTCATTTCCATCCTTTTGTCTTTAGCTAACACTCAGTAGTATTCATGTCTTTTTAATTTAACATCAGTTAAGTGGAACTAGAATACCAATGTTCAAACTAGAAATTGCAGCTTGGAGTTGATGGAAAATGGAGAGATGCCAGGGAGTATTTCAGTGTCACTAAGATTTCTGGTAAGAATATGTACTGTATAGTGCTGTGAATATGTCTAAATCCAGCAAAGTCTAAGACTGGAGTAATGGAGCTGGAAAAAACAGTTGAGATTGGAGATAAAGTCTATTGATTTGAACCAGTGTATCCAGTAAGACACTTAACAAGCATGTGGTCAACCTAATCTCCTACATTGCTGTCTTAAAATTCCAGTGTTGTTATCCTGCAAGGTTATATTTTTATTTATTATTTGTTACATGGCATTTTGGATGAAGGTTGAAATTAAATGCTGGAATGCCTCTAAGACATGCTCAGTGATTGCTGGTTTTGAAACGCTTACATGTGTTGTGGATCCCTGTGCATTATATGTAAATCTTGGTGGCTGAGCTACATCCCTCTCCAGGGCAATGAACAAGGGTAGCATTCCCCTGAGTGGAAATGCTGGTTAGAGCTAGTCAGTGAGGAGCACTGGGCTTATTAAAGTTTCTAAACCTCTGCCTTGCTTCAGACCTTGGATAGCTTAGCCAGGCCTGTGTGAGGGGGAAAGGGAGCTACTTTCACTTGTTCCAGAGTCTAGTGCCAGTTCTAGAGGAGAAAGGTGAATACAAAATTATTTTGAAAAATTAGTACTGCTTAATTTTAGAGTTGTGTTGATGATAGTGTCCATCTTTGACTGTGCTATTTCCTAACATGTAAGTATTTTCTCAGGGTTTATGAGACCTTGGTTTGCTTTCTGTCCTGGCCAGAGGGCATTAAAACTCCTACTTTCTAAGTCTGAGTGCTCTAACATCAGTTCTAGGACAGGTAGTTACGAACAAAATTCCAAGTCTCAGCCGCTGGAAGAGTTTAAGGATTTGGGCCAGTGTTATACAATATAAAATGCAGAAAGAGTAATGGCAGCCCAGACTGAAATCAAGGACTCTCATCTAGGTCTTACCTTCTTTGCTATAAAGAATTCAACTTCTATATATAGAAGTTATATAGAGCTATAAAGCTCTATAAAGTTTGGGCTATATATAGCTTCACTGGTAGCATTCCAGCTGGAAAACAAGTGCATCATATCCCTATGAATGAGCTTGATTTCCCACCACCCACAATTGTAAGAAGGGGTGGGGATTTAAAAAATGACACTAATGGAAAATAAATTGTAAACTAAGCAAAATTCTGAAACTTGAGTTGGAACAGTTCAGGCGTTCCTTAGCCATCTCTCCAATTGCATGCTTTCTTCCCTTTCTTTGCTCAGAAAGTGTGCAAGAAGTGAGATGATTAAAAAATTATAAGCCAGTTTTTCAAAGAGAAAGATCCTGTCCTAGAAGGGCTAATACAATATTTTCAATCGGGAATTCTTATTATTAGAAAAACTAAGCTTGCAGGAGTATGGGTAAGTTTGAGTCACCAGACAGGAAAAAGTTGACTAAGGATTAGAGTATTGCAGAAAGCAGGCTAGGTAGCATTCGTGCATCAGTCTTTGAGAGGACACTAGACAGACAGTTATGTACCCCTTGCTAAGTACCATCAGAAGTTGATGTTAAAACAAGAGCTACTACAGGTACCAGTTAAAAAAACAAAAGGACAATCAAAAGGATAGCTTGGTTTATTTCTTAAATTAAACTTCAAAGTGAGAAACTGTGTAAAGATCTGTACAGTTTCAATGAAAGTAAGGTTTATGCCAGAGGTTGGCAGTGAAGCAGAATGTCTGTACTGAAGAGGTGATGGACTGACTGAGGAAAGTAGATTTGGAATTTTTTCCTGTACTGGACTTGAGTGCTTTTAATGAATATTCTTTGTCACAATAAAATTGGACCACTGTGACTTACTAGCCTTTTGAACATGCTAATAAATTGATGGTTAAGTAAAAGCCAGTCAGTATTTTTACAAGGACTTGTTTATAGAAGAACATGAATAAACAAGCAAATTGAATAGGTGAGACAGACATAGGAACTCCATAAAGACACTGTTACAAAGTTCAAAGATAGATAGGAATATTGTCTGGTTTTGAGAGAGCATTGGTAACGAGGTAATAATGTCATGATTTTTAGTTAGTAGCTTAGAATTTCATAGTTACTTCTAATTTTCCTCTTAGCAAAAAAATGATTTTAATATTTGAAACTGCATAGCTGGTAGGGTAAAGAGGAGAAAGTAAAAACTTTTTTCCATATGTTTTTTATTTCTTTTCCCATAAGTGAACTTACTGATGTGCAGGAAATATTCTGAAGTAATGTTTAATAATTAGTATGTTTGGCTAACTTTGTTCTATTTTTGTTTCAGGCACAAAAAGATCAGAAAAAAGATCGTCCTCTTGTGCGACGCAAGTCAGAACTGCCTCAGGATATCTATACCATGAAAGCCTTGGAATCACATTGCAGAGCTGATGAATTAATATCACATGATGGGCATTAAACTATTACAGTGAAATATTATTTTGGAGGAAAAGTTTTTTTTTTCTGGACTCAGTTCTACAGTAGAACTTACTTTTTTGTGCCATACCAATCAGTTACACACAAAGTCAAAGCTTTCTTCAGCCCAGTTCTGTAGGCAATAACTTTAATAGAGTATGCAGCTCAAGATAAGTAGTTCAAACAATGGTAAATTACCCAGTTCCATTTGCAGAATATTGGGTTGACTATAATCAAGTGGACACAATTTCCTGAAGGTCTTGTCATAGTACCAACTAGCTGATAACGTGCATTTTTTATAGTCGTATTTGAGAGGTGCATTCTATAAACTCTTTCCATCTAAATAAGCGAGTGACCAATAGTTGGTACTGATGATAAATGTGTGTTTTCAAAAGTAAAATTATTTCAAATATAGGTATTAAACTTTTTCTAGAATTTCTGAGCTTTACAGTTGTTTCCACATTATTGCTGTCTCGTAAACTACCAGCAGTTTTGAAAATACAGTTATTCTTTCGCATTATAAGACATGGCTTACAAACTGGTAACGTTCATGACAATCCTCAGTCATCATTCCTTTCTAAGAATTCTGTAAATTCATTTCTTTTACTTAGGATAAAGATATATATATATCTATATATACCACGTCCTAATATTTAATGTAGATTTAAAGCCATATCTTCCAGTCTTTAGGGTATAATATGGCACCAGTATTCCAGATATGAACTGGTAGAAGAATTTTTCCTAAAATGAAAATTTGTTTACTATGACTGGGAATAGACTGAATATAAAATTTCATTTTAAGTTTTTTCAAGTCAATAAAATAACTCTTTCACTGTTTTCTCCCTTATCTGAGCTTTTAATACTCAGCATTTTTCTTGGGCTCTAGGAGTTCAGTATTCTGTGGCAGATATTATGTGTGATTTCAGTTGCATCAGTTTTTATCTGAAAGGTGAACATAACCTTTCAGGTAACAAAATATGATAAGCTTATTAAAATAAAATTTTTAAAATAATAATTTAAAAAACAGACTCTTGAATTCCATTCTGCTTCTTTTTAAATGAGTCTAAGAGCTGAGGAGATAGTGACCATAATTTTACCGTGAAAATATTTTTGTTGTTGTTGTAAAGAGCACATGTGCTGCAAATACACCTCACAAGTGAACTGAAAATGCATCTGAGTTGCTGATGATCTTCAAATGCTGCTATATATTCCACAAGATTACTTGCATGTAATGAGCTTTTTGTTGTAGATGGAAAAGCACGGGAGGAAAATCTCTTAAAAATATAGTGCTTTGTCTTCAATATTTGATTTCTCTCAGGGTGGCCAGTATTTTGACTTACTTATCCTGCTTACAAGCTGTTTGAAATGTGTTCTGCTATTCTAAATGGGTGATTAGTTTCTTTTGTCTCTGGCAGTAACATGATATAACTTAATGTTTAATGTCTTGATGCATAAAGAGATAAAAAACGTGGCTTCTTTAAAAATAGTTTTGTTTTACTTTTTAAGGAAGTATAACATCTCCTGCATCCATAAGGAAAGAATTATTGCGCAAAGCAGACATTCATAGTAACCTTGTGCAGATGTAGTGCCTGCTGTTTGTTGGTTGCATTTAACATTCAATTTCCAATATTTGTTATGTTGTCTATTGGAAGAAAATTGTGAGTGGTAAATATTGGCTTACAACAACTAAATTTAAAGACCAACCCAACCTTTAAGTGGAATGTCCACTGTGTCTGAAAACATTTCCTGTAAAACTTGAAAAAGAATATGCTTTACCATTAGGATAAACTATATGAAAACAGTTTAAAGATGCCTTCTACTTTTGAGGGAAAAAGGGTGCTTTTTTAATTGTGTAAAGCAACGTCTATGTATTTTGATATACCATTGTTTGAACTTCCATCTTTAGCTGGTAGATTATCAGTTACTTTTGATTTTGGGTGTTCAGTATGTTTGTGCAAGAGGTTGCTGAAAGGAATTATTCTTATGTTACCCAAGGGGAGAAAAAAACCCAACTGTATATCAATGTTTGATTGATTGTGTGATACTCAACGTATAAGAACATCTTTCACTGTCTAGATTTTATTTTTATTCTTTATTGAAGATAAACACTCACCAAAAAGGAACGTATTGTGGTAATTTAAAGGCTTAAAGTTCTCTATAAAGACATATTTGAAGTTTTGGGCCACTGAACATTTGCTTAGGCAATATTCCAAAATCTTATCACCACTAATGGTTTAGCATGTTTATTATCAATATTTATATACTTCTTATAATCTTGTACTAAATTCTAAAACTAATACATCCAAAATAAAAAGAAAAATTAAAGTAGAATTTTGGTGACTGTTGTTCTTCATAAAGTTCTGTCTGACTCCTTCCCCCGTTTTCCAAAATTACACCTGTACATCAGGAATGTCAAAAGTAATATTACAAGTGTCTTTTTAGTGTGGCTTTAGTATGGCTTCATTTTAATATTGTACATACATTGTACCTTGTTTTATGGTAATAAGTAATAAAAATGTAGACTTCATATTTTGTACAGAATTGTCCTATGTACAGAATAAAAAGTTCCTAGAAACAGCAAAAATAGGTAAGTGGCACAATTATTTTTCATTAGACAATATCTGTAACATTATACGTTAGTGGAATGTTAAGTTCAAATGTACCTACATATTTTTTAACATTTTGTAATTCAATTTTTTGTTCTGGCATTGTTTCTGAAGAACTTCATACACCTGCCATTTAATATGCTTTTATCTAATTTTAAAACTTTAAAAAAAAAAGGTGTATTATATGGACAAATAAAAAACGTGAATTTTACTTGCTCATCATGAAACTAAATTTAACACAGGGCATTTGGGGGTGTGTTCAGATTATCGTTGTTTGCAGAACCAGCTGTACAAATGGAAATAACTTCATAAATTTCACAAAAGCAAAAAGAACTGTGGAAAGGCCAGGAATAATTGATATTCAGTAGAAAAAGCAGACTTTACTTGTAGAACAACAGTCAGTACTAAAAGGAATTTGGTAAAACTCCAATCTACAAATATGAAAAATGCCTCTTTCATACTATAGTGTTTTCCCCTGTAACTCTTCTTTATTGACAGGCTTCAAGCAAAGTAGCCATAAAATTGTGGTAGGTGGTATGTGGTCAGGTGGCAAGGATGTAGAGAAAAACTTAAGTCTGCAGTAGGAGTTGTCTTCCCTCTGCAGTCTATCAAAGTCTTCAGAAGAACTAAGGAAATTACATAAAGCTGACATTCAATAACTGGGGGAGTTGGAAGAGGATTGGGTGGGGTTGAGATCAAGAACTGACTACTAACTTGAGTTATAAGTGTCAGATTTGAGTTACAAATTAGGTCTTTGTGTACTGAAAGAAACGGTTTTTTGCATGAGCTCTGTAGGAAACTCATCAAATCATTAATGAAAAACTAGATAATGAAACAACTGAAGATCCAGTTATTCACTTCAGGAAATTAGGGTTAAATACATCTCAAAATGCAATGTTTTAAAATACTAACAGCAATGACATTTTTTCCATATAAATGCCTTACCGATTTGCAGGCATGTTCAGGACGTGACTTTTAATCCTTTCCTTCTAAGGATGTTAAGCTCAGGGGCTTTGACCAGCAGCCTTTTCTGGCATTGCTTTCCTGGTTCGGCTTTGTAGAATTGGAGAGGAAGGTGCTAGTGTAGCACATATTGCTTGTGTTTGGAGGTTTCTTAGTTTGCTTTGTGCACCTCCCAGATGTACTTACAGGAGATCGCTATGATTCCAGATTATCCCAGTGTTCTGGATGCCTTTATGGGCCACCCACCTAAAAGTGGAGCATGTCTGCCCCCTGGATCTTGTCCTTACTGTGTGCAGTGATTGTGGAGACTGACTGTATAGCTAATTAAGAAATACTATTCTAATTACCATATCACTGTCTCCCTGGATTATAGTTTCTTTTCTATGAGGAGACTTGGTTTGAGCTGTCTTTACCATATGAAATAAAACTTTGATGTAGTTAAACTTTTTGTATGAAGAAATTCCCAAGGGAGAATTTACTGTGGAGCTAAGGAAGGTAATGCATTATTATTTCCTCACCTAATTGAAGAGCAGCACGACTACAGCTGGGTTTCCCTGGACCTAGGCACGTGGGAACTGCATTCCCTCCTGTCCCAGTGAGGCCTGCACACATACTCACAAGCAGTGACCCTGTGGTGGTGAGGGGAGAGGGCATTCACATAATTGCCTTGAGCTATTTTAGGCATTTTTGTGAGCCAGAAAACCACACTGAGAGGGTTCATGCTAGCATGAAGACCGTGCCATAGTTGGTTTGGGGTTTTTTTGTGCATTCACTGTAGAATTAAAGGTGCAAGAGGATTAGAGATGAGAAAGCAAGTGATTTACTCTAATGGTTACTTATTGGGGTTTTTTCCTTCATTTTTGGTCTCAAATACTACGAAATTAATATTAAGAAAAATATTTTTTCCCCCAGAAATTCTTTTATAACTTACGAATTTTCTTACTACATATCTTGTATGGCATTTACTAGGAGCAAGTCTTGTCTGTCTTAACAAGTCCTAGTTCTCATTGTGAGTCTCTGAAATACTTATCTTTAGTTAAATTAAAAGGAAATGTGTCACGTTGGCAATCTGGTCTTTTGGAGGGCTGATTTCAATGGCTTCTCACACCTGTGAGAAGGGCCAGGTCCTTTGTGTGTCCAACAAAAGGACATCCATAATGAACTACAGGCAGATCAAAGCAAACTATTTTTCACCCTGGTTGAGCAAGCTAAAGCCTTTTCTCTCTCCGTAGGCTTTAACTGCACAAGAGAACTTGTCCAAAAAGTTATCTTGTGCCTGCTTCAATTTCCTTTAACTTCATTTGCATCTTCCTCCTGCTCCCTTTGGCATAATAGATAAGGCTTAAGTGATTAAAGGAATACAAAGTGTTTACCTACACTGACTGAGTTGCGAGTAGGCTAACAGATACCAGAATTCAAGAGTTGTTGCACAGGGAGCATTTCTGATTTTAAAACCTACAGCAAGATGAAGCTTGTTGAGGCTTATTTGACCCTATTTTCTCTGCAATTCAACAGCAATATATATAAATATTTACTTGAATTCTTATTTCCTATCCCTGTCCTGCTTTCTTCTCCTTACTTTCTCACTTTCCTTATTTGTATTTTTTCTGGCAACAGTTTTACAGTAATGAAATACTGTATCTTTCTTCGCAAGCTACAAAAACTGACAGTTTTGTGCAGCAGACGAGGACTGCTCTAGAGGAATGAGCATGCCAATACTTGGAGCCATCGCTTGAGCTCACCTCCAGAGAGATGCCAAGTTACACTCCAGCATATCTAGATTGCTTATTTTCAACACCCTTTTAATGAACATCTTGAAATCCAGAATGTTAATTTAACCTGTGGGTTTTGGATGCTTGGCCTGTACTGGCACTTACTGCGTGGATGTAAGAAGTTGCTAATTCTCCCCCCTTTGGAAAACAGTCAGCCAAGACCAGATACAGCATAACCTTGGTGGAATTCAGACAGCCTGGCAAGGTTACCTCTTTTTTTTATATGAAAGGCAATCCTAAAACAACCTACATGTAGAAGAATTATAAGGTGTGAGCAAACGAGACTTCAGAAGATTGAAATAGGTGTTATATTAAACACTCTATCGGTAACTATTCTACAAACAATATTGATATAAGTATGCACCACTGGTTTTCTTCATAAAAAATAAAATGTATCTGAGGGAGGGGAGGGGTTTAAATAGGTTTGATTCATCGAAAAACAAAAACCTCTATTAGTTCTGGTGCTTGTGGTTGAAACTTAGCTGCTGAACAAGTCATTTTTCTTCCAGACAAGAAGGTCTGAGATTTCTATTACTTAAGAAGTCAGTGTTTTTTTAAAGAAACCTTTTTTTAAACATAAACCCTTTAGGAGCCTACTTGAGCATAGCATGCTTTTTCCATCGATAGAAATGGAGAAGCTGGGGTATGTGTCTGGGCTTTCCAGACTCCCAGTGTCGTAGCTGGACGTAAATGCTTTAATGCTGAGTAACACGTGTGTAGAGACTTAAGATCAGGACTTCCTTTGCCAGGCAGATATTCCACCCCAGCTTCCTTGCTACTTGTGCAGTTCATCTGAACAGATCCTGGGCCGGGGGATCTCTGTGCATTTGCCTCTGTATCTATCTGAGGGAATGCGTGTGGGACTCAGAGGCAGTTTTGTAGGATTGGTTTTCTTTTCTTTTGAGGGCAGCATTCCCTTTTCTACCTCTCTGTGAGCAAAAACTGGAGTTTTAGTCTGTGGGTCACCCACCATCCCTAGTGTACTTCTGGGGAGTCAGAGGAATTGCTTAGGAACTTCACTGCCCCCTCCCCCTCTCCCAGACACATTCAAATGCCAGCCAGGACCAGAGGAGAGGGGGTCTAGTTTGGGCAAGGAGGAACAGGATTGTCCATCTTGGCTGCAGTGAGCTAAACTCGTCTGTAATACCTTGATCATTCAAACATACACGGGGATGTGACAGCTGTAAAAGATCTTTAAGAATTTTTAAAAATTAGATTCTTAAATTCCTCAAGTTTTAATTAAAATTCTGTTTCTCACTGATGTGCTTTCAGACCCTCTGTTCTTTTGTGTCCTTTGCTCTTGGAAAACAGTCTCAGAAAAGACTGGGATTAATGGTTTGGGTGCTGGATTCATTAAACGGTAATTAGCACGGCTGGCTGGCTGGGCTGGGTGTGTAAAGCACCCGAGGTACAAGGTTAGGGGGTGGCTCTTCACTGAAGAAGCCTTGCAGCTGGCCTGCTGCTTTCTTCACGGGAAAATGTCTTTTTTGCCACCTGTCCATATGGTTTCTGAGCTAATTTTTCACATGAAATAAACATTTATTTTTATTTGGACTTTCTTTTCTTGGCCTGCTCTATCTCATCCGGGGGCTGCTGCCAGGGCACGGGGTGGGGAGGGTTTTCCCTTCCCGCTCCGATCCTGCCCTCTCCTTCCACAATAAATCACTGCGATAAAACCCTTGAGGAAGGCTTTCCTGAGGAGAACCCTTCAGTAACTGAAGGGAGGTTACATAAAAGATGGAGAGGGGCTTTTTGTAAGAACATGTGGTGACAGGACAATGGCGAACGGATTCATGAAAGAGTAGATTCAGATTAGATATTAGGAGGAAGTTTACAGGGAGTATGGTGAAGCACTGGAACGAGCTGTCCAGACAAGCTGTGGATGCCCTATCCCTGGCAATGTCCTAGGCCATGCTGGATGTGGCCCTGAGCAACCTGGTCTAGTGGAGGTTGGAACGAGTTGATTTTTCAGGTCTCTCCAAGCTAAACCGTTCTGTGATTCTGTG
>WBMZ01001692.1:0-22884 GCA_013400975.1 Atrichornis clamosus | reverse complement strand
GGCCCGCCCCGGCCCGCCCCGGCGCTGCGCGGGGGGCGCGGAGCGGTCATGGCGCGCTCGCTGAACTCCATCGTGGCCGTGAGCCAGAACATGGGCATCGGCAAGGACGGGCGGCTGCCGTGGCCGCCGCTCAGGTACCGCGGTCTCCCATCGCCCGCCCGCCCGCACTACAGCCCCCAGAGCGCCCCGCGCCGCGCGGCTACAGGCGGGCGCTGGTGGGCCGCGCGGGGCGCGCCGGGAGGTGTAGTCCCTGAGGGGGATGCTCTGTGAGGCGGGAAAGCTGCGGCGGTGGCGGGACCCGGGTAGGGATTTTTTAGGTGGGTTCTCTCTCGTGCCGTGGCCATGGGTCATCGCTCGTGCCACGGCCGTGGGTCATCGCTGATGCAAGCATAGCCAGGGGTCAAAGGTCCCGCCTCGGCCATGGCTCCAGCCCAGGTCCCGTCCAGGTCTCGTCCAGCCGCCCCTCCCCGGGCTCCGGCGACGCTGCCGCCATGTGTGGAGGTTTTTTGTTGCAGTTAGAGAAGTTGCCAAAAAAAAATTAGAAGTTAGAGACCTTAGTCTTAAACCACGTGGTAATGCTCTTCGTGCTTCCCCACCAGGAATGAGTACAAGTACTTCCAGAGGATGACCAGCACATCCCATGTGGAAGGTAACTGCGAGCGTGTGTGGTACCGGTCACAGAAAACACTGGGGATTTCAGGTTTCCCTGGCCTAACCCTGTTTGTGCACATAGCCTGCCTTCCCAAGCCTCACCAGTATTCAGCCCATTGTAGGTCACTTGGGCTAGATGAAGAGACAAAATGAATCAGATATTTCAGAGGAGGTGCAGGTGATCTGTAATAAAAACAATTTTCAAGTCCTGTTTCACCAGAAGAGTAGAAAGCTTCACCTAAAGTTTACCTGGAACATCTTTACCTGAAACTCCAAGTTAAAAATGGAGAGGTTTTAACAATCTGGTTAGTTAGCAGAGGTGGTTTGGTTTTTTCAGGCTGCATTAGCTTATTTAACTTGTTTGCTGTAGCTCAGCCTTGGCCATTTGTTCCACCCACTGACCCTTGTGACAGTAATTTTGCTTGGTTTTCTGAGTGCTGAGCTATCCCCATACGCCAGAAAATCCAAGCTGTGCTGAAAGTACAGAGCGGAAATACTGCCGTTGTTTGCCAACACGGTCACTTTTTCGTGGTTGGTTTGGGGTTTTTTTTTGCTGTGATTAAGACTCACTTGTTTGGTAAAATTTCTGGTTACCTTACTATGTTGCCTTGTTTTGATCAATCCTGCCTGCAGATCTTTTGGTAAGTTGTGACCTTAGATGCTAGACAGGTAAGTTGCTTCATAACCAGACTTCTTAATGGATTATGCTGCCCTAAATCTCCACACCAGGGACGTCACCATTGCCTCTGTTGACTCTCAACCTGGAAACAACATGGAAAGAGTGACCATGTTGGAGTTGTTTTTATTTCTCTGACTATATTTCCTCATAAAGAGAAACATTTCTTATCTTAGCAGCTTATGTAGAAGTGGTAGTTAGGTTATGAATACTTGAGTTTGGTCAGAAACTATGTTTATGGGTGGATGTTAGAGCATGATTGAGTCCCTGCTGCACTTTGGCTTTCGATTTAATTTGACTGGGTCTTCTGAAAATAAGTGAGTTTTTAAGTCTTCATGAGACTACTTCAGTGTCAACTGCCAGACAGGGCTTTGGGCCCACAAACAGGCTCTTCTCTGCATTCTCTGACTAATTTGGGAACTGGGCCTAAGCTTGGGCTTTTGTTAACTGCTGAAGAGGAGTTCAGAAGGGGAAAGGAAGGTCCATCAGTGTCACTAAACAGAAAGTTCAAATAAATTCTCTCTTACTCAGGTAAACAGAATGCACTGATAATGGGTAAAAAAACGTGGTTCTCCATTCCTGAGAAGAATCGTCCTTTAAAAGGCAGAATTAATATCGTGCTCAGCCGGGAGCTCAAGTAAGTACGATAAATAAGGGCCCTGTAAAACAAATAAAAACCTGCACCAAAAATTATCTGTAGCATAGCAACATACAGTAGTTCCAAATGTAGCATTTTTAATATCCGGTTAGAAAGCATTTTTGCTGTTGGTTCTGAGTGTTATAACTACTTAACCTTTAATTTTTAATTTTTTTAAATTCATTCACAGAGTAATTGTCATTACTTCACATCATAAGCAGTACTTCTAGCTCTACTCACAAAGCATTTGACAATGTTCAGTAGTATTTCTGACTCAGGGATTTAACTGTATTTCTCTAGTTCCTGCTTAGATTGGTGTCTCTAAATCCATTTTCTGAAGTTTATTTTTATTAGGATTTGTGGATGAACTGTCCTCTCTCAGAGCTCTCTTCTGGATTGCATCACCCACAGTTGCCCAAATATTCTTAAATAAAAATGTCCATTTACTGTGGTTTATTGCTTTGGAGGATGTTGGTGGATTTGCTGCTGAATATGTGGGAGGACAGGGAATATGGGCTTTTCAGCTAGTTTTATTGAATGAAGTATTAATGTTCTGGAATTCAAGTAAAAATATGCATTTAATTTCTAGATTAGCTGTATTTAATTATGTGTATTTATAGTTTATGTATTTATATAAATATGTAAATTTCTCTGTTGTGCTTTTTCAAAAACATGTTAAAAATTTTCAGATTTGTAATTTATAATGCCTCCTAGGTTATGGTTAAGCTGTGATCTGTTAAACAATCCTGCAGTCAGATGAGAATTCTAACATAATTTGGCAATAACAGGCACTTCAGAATAATTAACTAGTGTGAAACTTTTAGTTATTTGTTAATTCAGCAAAGCACATTGTGTGTCTAGATTGTATTAATGTTCATGATGAATTGTCCTTTATTTATTTAGTAATAAAACTTTGCTTTTTCTAGGGAAACCCCAAAAGGAGCACATTATCTTTCCAAAAGTCTGGATGATGCTCTAGCTCTTTTGGATTCACCAGAGTTAAAAAGTAAAGTGGACATGGTTTGGATCGTTGGGGGCTCTTCAGTTTACAAGGTACATTTAGCTTACTCCTAAATTACTCATTTTCTGTGACGGCATGAGGATGACTCAGGTTCCTATTACTTCTGCTTTCCCTTCACATGACCACCAAACTGCAATGATTGCAACAGAACAAGTCTTGGACAGTAAGATTTCAACTCCCAAGTTTAGAATACCTGTCCAGATAACTGAACACTGCTCTCGCCAATGGGCCAGTGTCATACAGCTGGGCTTCTGAGCACTTTTCTTAAATATCTAAATTGCTAGGTTTTTCAGACAAAGCCCATGTTGTTATGTTTGTTTTTCCAAGCCCATATTGTTTTGTTTATTTTACTGAGATTGCCGACTGACCCTGCAAAGGATGTGAAAAGGAAAAAAAAGGAAAAATGTTCCAGCCGGAGTATGACATTTTACACATGTAAATGGGTAAGAAAATAGGATTTAGAGAGAGCTGACAAGTTACAGTGTCAGCAATAACAGGAGATAATCGTGCAATAAAAAGGTCGCACCTGCTCCGCTTTCCCATCCAGCAAACAGACGTAGCTACTGCTCCCACTCCCTGGGTCAGGAATTGTAAAGCAAATTTTATTTTAATAGTAAAGGAAACAGTGCTGCTGTCCTTTAGTCATTACTAGTCTGCTGGGAGATACACTCAATTTGTTGTTTGGCACTTGGCCGTTAGATGCACGATGATAGGGCCATCATGCACCTAGCGGCAAATTAGGGCTGATATGATGCCTTGTGTATGGGAAAATGCATTTTCTGGTATTTCTTGCCTTTGCAGTTTGTGCCTGTCATGAACCTCTTCTCTGTGTCTGAGGAAATTCATCTTTTACAGTAAAAAAGTGAAGTGGCTAGATACTGCTAAGATTGTAAGAAAATGAGGTGCATACGCAAATAGCACTGTTGTTCCTTTACCTTGTTTTTATTTCTGTTTTATAATCATTTTATGTGTGGTGAAGTCCACCATATATTTGATGTGCAGATGTATTCAGTTTATAATCAGGTATCATCCTAGAGAAGAAATCTGTCCTTCTCATCGTCTCTCAGCCATGACAATGCCTGTTCCATGCAGAGACTTTCTGGAGACCCTTCACAGAGAGGGCACAGCTGCCCAACAGCAGCAAGAGCCTGGACGTGACCTCTGCCTGTAGTTCTGCAGGGTACAGGTGTGAGAGGAGCATTTCCCACTTCCGTGCCACAGCCACAGGCTCCTCTCCTGCTGTAAAGAGTAATTGCTTCTGCTGCTTCTGCCAACAGCACCTGCCCTTTAGGCTTCTATTTTGACTATTTTTCCCGGGTCTGGCTGATATTTTAGGAGAAAATAATAATGCCTTTTTTTTAGACTATTACTCACCAATACTTAGGTTATAAATTGCCAGTTTTGATCAAGTAATTCGGAATGTGCTGATCCGTACAAGGGAATATGTCTTAAAGTTAGGAGACCTGATTACCCTGGACATGGAAGAGCCTCAAGAGAGCTGGGAATGTCCAGTCTAGAGAAGAGAGGGCTCCGGGGAGACATCAAGCCCCTTCCAGTGCCTAAAGGGGCTCCAGGAGAGCTGGAGAGGGACTTGGGACAAGGGCCTGGAGGGACAGGACAAGGGGGAATGGCTTCCCACTGCCAGAGGGCAGGGCTAGATGGGATATTGGGAAGGAATTCCTCCCTGTGAGGGTGGGGAGGCCCTGGCACAGGGTGCCCAGAGCAGCTGTGGCTGCCCCATCCCTGGAAGTGTCCAAGGCCAGGCTGGACGGGGCTTGGAGCAATCTGGGATAGTGGAAGGTGTCCCTGCCCCTGGCAGGGGTGGGACTGGACAGGCTTTAAGGTTCTGTCCAACTCATACCCTTCTGTGATTCTAAAATTTCGGCTGTTTCCCCCCTTTTCAAGCATCTACTCAGGACATTCCAAAGAAAATTTTGATTCATTAGAGGGAAATTTGACAGTTTTATACAGATTCCTGCATTTAAACTAGCTTTAAAGTGATGTTAGCTTAAAGGGTTTGATGGAAACCATACACCTCTACCAAAACTGCAGGTAATATGTTTAGTGCCTGTATTAAAGATGCACAAAGGATTTTACAGGAATATTTCCATAATACTATGTAGGAATGTGTGGGAAGTAAAATAGCAATTGGTAATTGAAGTGAATAATTTTATTCTAGTTCTAGGTATTTGGTTTTAAAGCATTATTTTGATCTTGCTATTTTATGTGGTTCAAAGGTTTAGAACTGATTCTGTTCATTAATACAGAGCTGTGCCTGTCTATAGAAAGGGCTATCCTATTTTGGTTATTCAAGCTATTATAGGACTTCCTTACAGAAAGACAAATCTGTTTATACTTTCTACTGTCAAACAGGAAGGACATTCACATGAGAGCTTCTTGGTGCCCTTTTAGATCAAGACAAGCACATGCAGGTGGCATAGTTGCAGGTTCCCAGTGGGATGAGCCTCCAGACTCCTCTGTTACATCTTCTGTCTGATCCTGTCATTCTCTGGGCAGGGAGCATGTGCAGCACAGGCCTGGACTGTTCAGGACAGTTGTTCTGTGCACTGCTGACTCCTTGATGCACAGTGGTCTTTCAGTCGGGATCACAGCAAAAGGGAACACACAGCACTTACTTGGGGTGGGCTGCTTTGACAGCCCCAGTGGCTGTGGTGGGTGTCAGAGGAGTAGGAACATGTGGGGATTCTTGGGGTCCTCACTGCAGCTGCTCTGCCCTGCTTGGTCTGTGGTCCTTGGCACAGTGAGCTCACTCCAGTGACATTGCATGGGTGTGGGGGTCCTGGGAAAAAGAAGTAGACACAGAATGTCCTGGATGTGAGAGTGCACAGCTGAAGGCATCTGTCAAAAGTTACAGCAGGAGCTTTGGCATTGCCAGACAACACTTCCAAGGTCCACATCACTGAGATGGTGGCTTATGGTCCTGTGGAGCCTTTTAACACAGCTCCTAACCTTAGCACCTTCTGATCAGTTTGGCTTGGGGAGCTCCACCATGGGCGGGGCTGTGGTCACCAAGCTCTCGGAGCAGTTCTGCCAGCTGTGTTTCTGCAGGGGGTGTGAGCAGGGACTGTGCTGTGATCTTGCAGGCCTTTGCTGCCTGTGGTTTCCCACGCCCCTGGTGGGTGCCCTGGGTCACTCAGGGTGTCTGAGCACCTGCCTGACCTGAAGCAGTGTGTCCCCTCTGTGCCTCCTGCTTGGCCCGGACACCGTGCTGAAACACCAGCTGGACTTGACCTCATGTGGGGAGTTGTGCCAAGGGGCAGCATCTGCCCAACTACCTGAGTGCAGAAAGGCACTTTTGGGACATAGATGCCCAGTCAGTCTCAGGCACAGATGGCTGCAGTGCCCTGCCCAGCCTCTAAGAACTGAGGCAAGCCAAGGTGCTAGAGCATGTGCTCCAGGATGGCATTTCAGGACAGGATGCTGCTTACAAGAAATGGGGTGGAGGCATGGGACTGTTGCTATTCACATCCTTTTCCTCATCAGACTGCAGAGGAGGGAGAGCAAGTCTGAACATTTATAGAGACGCAGAGCAGCCATCTTGCCCACTGTCCCTCAGTTCTCAAGGACACAGTTCTCTCCAGGGGGGTGGGAGGTTTGGCATAAGCTGCCTTAGTGCCTCTGGAGAGCAGTGGGCTGTGAACAGAGTGGCCATCCTAAGTCCCCACATAGGTCTCACTGATATTGTGCTCTGCAGCACAGTCTGGGAAACTGGGCCTTCTGGGCCCTGACCTCTGCAGCAGGAAAAGGTGGAGCAGTGGGCTCAGGGAGAGCTGAGTGGAGTGTTGATATTGGCAAGTGAGAGCAGGAAAGATTGAAAACAGCTCCAGATCCCCCTGTCCAGTGAGGGTTGAAAAAAACATTCACGTGGGCACTATCTTCTTAAATTTGACTGGACCCTGATCAGCTCATCAGTTTTATAATCTAACAGCCACAGGGCAGTACCAATGCTTCCAGGGAAGCTTCTCACAGCACAAGTTCAGCAGCTTAGTTTGGTTGGATCGTAATGTAATGCCCTGTAGGATCCTCTGCACTGTTCTGGTTCTCCTGAGTTCCAGAAGGAGTTGGGGTTGCTGTTGTTTGGGTGGATGAGGAAGGAGGAGCCCAGCAGTGGTCAGTGGGTTACAGCAATAATGAAGCTGTTATGCATCATGATAGGCACTCTGTGATTTTATGTGCGCACTTCATGTTTAGAGGGCTGTCTGCTGGTTTGTGAGTGCTTCTTGTCTGCTGGGAGGCTTGTGCTGCTGGCTTGCTCATTGGTTCTGGCCCTGGAGTCCTTAGTAGCTGTTAGAGCTTATCAGGCATATTACGGGAGCACATTTTCTGGCTTGGTTTCATCCCAAAGAAATTCAGTTCATGGATATCAAACCTGCTCCCAAGTACAACTCACGCATGGTGGGAACAACTGGAAGATTCATTAACAGTTGGACTCAATGATCTTGAAAGTCTTTTCCAACCTTAGTGATTCTACAATTCTGTGATTTCAAAACCATGTTTCTGTTCCTAGTTAAGACACTGATGCATTCTGTGTGGAAGTATTGTCTCTTAAGAGGATCAGGTCTTGGCCTTGCCTCTGAAAAATAGTGCTCTCTGGACATCTTTGGGGAGTCAGAGACTCAGAGAATGGTTTAGGTTGACAAGAACTTTAAATTTCATCTCATTCCAAACCTCCTGCCATGGGCAGGGACGCTTTCCACTAGACCACCTTACTCTGAGTCTATTTGGTATAAATGGTATCAGTCTCTTTTAACTACATTTAAACTCTGCATTTTAGACTGGTTAAAAACAACATTGAGGTTTTACTAAGAATAGGACCTGCAAGTCCAACATATCCCTAAATATTAAATAGGGTCTTCTCAAACAAACAAAAAACAGAAAACAACAAACAAAACCAACAACAAAAAAAACCCCACACACAAAAAAACCCACAAAAAACCAATACACTCAGGTGTCAACTTCCTTATGTGGATAGTAGGGTTTTATGATACGTTGATTGGTTGTAGAGTGAGTATGTCAACATTCCACTAGCTCAGCACTGTGCATCCTCTAATTTCTCTTCAGTCGCAAAAAAAGTGGTGAAACTGATGGAATAGTCTGGACAGGGCAAGACTGAATTGAATGTCAGTTAGGAACTACTTTATTCCTCATGGAAATGACACAGTTGGGATAAAGCTCCTTTGTCACTCGGCCAGGTCCTCAGCAGTATTTTTCAGAGTGTCAGAGTCCAGTCCTTGCTGAACAGGTTCCTTTGGAGGCTCCATGTGTGGAAGGTTTCCAGTTTGATACAAAATTTACTTATCTGAAGTTACTGTCAGAGAACGCAGAGAACCAGTTGTTCCCAAAGGAATAGGAGCTGGAACCCACGGGCAGTAACTGGGATGACAGGGGCCTCACCAGTCGGGCTCGAGATGGTGAGACAGGTCCGTGGGGCAGGATCAGGCCCCATGATGGTAACCAGGCTAGGCCAGCCTTGGGATGGCCAGGCAGGGCCATGGGCACAGGCTAAGGCCAGGTCAGGATGTCAGCCAGTGGCGTAGTTCAACTACGTGCTCAAATCCCAATGCTGGGGAAAGTTGCACCTAACAGAACAGAGCAAGTGAAATGGAAAAGTGTTTCTCCTTTCCCCTTGCACGCTCACTGCTGTGGCACTGGGCATTCCCAGCTGCAGAGGAGGAATATGTGTGTTGAAACTAGCTTGAGCCTGTTGCTCTTCCCCAAGTTCTTACCTGTTTGCTGTTGACTGTTCATGGACCACCTACACACACAGACCCCCAGGGCTGGTCTGGCAAACTGGGGAAGCCTTTGCACTTCTTTTGTTAAATGGGGACAGTGACACAGCTGGTTGGTTCACTCAACTAATGAAACCATTTACCTAGAGCAGAGGTCACCATCTGGTCTCCTCTGGGCTAAATTCAGCTTTCTTTGCAACACCTGTGGTCAGTCACTCCGTGTGCTCTTCCCTGGCCTGTTGTGGTGGTGGTGAGTTCTTGATGAACCTGGATTCCCACAGAATTGGATAGGAAGTTGATTTATTCTTCTACTACAAAGCAGAAGTGTCTCTGTTTACACAACACAACATGTTTTTATTTGTGAAGCAGATTACTATTCTATCATTTTGCAGGTGTAAGAGTCTCTTCTTACCTCCCCGTCCTCACCTAAACAAATAAAAATACTGATATTTATGTACAAACTGGATGGACACTGGTTTAGTGCTGTTGGATGCTTGTGTGTTGTGACTTACCCATTTCATTTTTAACTGTTCTCTAGTAGAGCAGCTTTTCTACAAATTAACCTCTCAGCAGTGGTAACAATTAATTTTATTTGATTCCATTTGCTATTACTTAGTTCCTGTGCTTGTTGAAGTAGTACCTAATAGCCTGCTGCATGGTGAGTCACCTTCCACAAAGAGCATTGCTCATTGCCAGTTTAAGGGAAAGGAAGGAACGGCTGTAAGCTGCTCAAAAATGTATTGTAACCAGCCCCAGTGTAGCTTTTAACGGGTTATTTTAATGCCCACAAAGTCTGGAAGAGGTGCTTTTTTTTGATCTCAAGACAAAATGTCTCTTCTTAACTCCTGATTTGATTACTGAAAAACTCACCTAACAAGTGTTGTCTTAAACTCTTTCATCCAAGGAGCTTGGAAATGTTATTAAAAACTTTCAGCACCTGTTACCATTTTGCCATGATCCAGAGATCAGACTCTGAAGTTAAACTGATGGGTAGTTTGATCTCTGGAATTACAACTAATGCAGACTAAAAATACAGTACTAACCCTTAGCAGTGATATTAATTAAACATCAGAACGAATTACCTTGAGGTGTGACAATCTCCCACCACCTAAACCTTCCTGTCTCTCAGAGAGGTGTGATTCAGAAATTGCTTGTTGTGACTAGGCCATCCTGTTCCTTTTTTCTCACAGGGCTATTCAAATTTTTTTCTTAACTTTTGTCAGATACCCCAAAGCTCTGAGAATAGGTATTGCTGCCACTTACCAGGTGGAACTGACACAGGACAAAATTATCCCTTTAGAAAGTGCTCTTCGGCAGATCTAAAAGAGGAGATTCAGAGTGCAATTTTCACTGCTTTGCTAAAAGCCTGTGATACATTAAATTGTGACTGAGTTTCTGTTGTTTTTAAAGGCAGCAATGGAGAAGCCAATTCATCATCGATTGTTTGTGACAAGAATCTTGAAGGAATTTGAAAGTGACACATTTTTTCCAGAAATTGACTATAAAAACTACAAGCTTCTCACAGAGTAAGTATCAAAATGCATACTAGGCTTCAGGAAAACCTAATTTGAATATTAAAGGATTCTATTAAGGCCATGTTGGTTTGAGTTAGAATGAATTGAATTAGTTGGATTGAGTTAGTTGAATTTTTCCCTAGAATCATACTTCACTTACAACCTGGAATTGTACCACACTCTGCACAGAGGTTCGTGGAACTTGATATGCTCTTCAACTTTGCTGTAGTCTTTACAGTTAAAAATTGTGTATGTCAGTTTCCTTCAAAAGTAGCTTTTTATTGTTTCCTGGTTTAGAATTACTCAAATATTTACTAAACCTTGTAACTCTCTGCATGCTGTTAGTAAATAGTACTTGGTCTCTGAATGTCTTCAGTAAATTGCGAAAGACAAATTAAATGGGTTTGAGCAGGGAGGGTTGCGCTTTACAGATTGCTAAGGTTATTCCTTTTCTCTTGAGAAAATTACTTCTTCCTAACAAATGTAGTAGGAAAAGGTGTACAAAAACTTACAGTTTCTACCATTCACTGTGGTTTCTTCTACGTTATCCTTGTCATATTCCAGTCATGCTTTTATGTCCTCTCCCACAAAGTTACATCCAACACACTAAGGAAGCAGCCAAAATTCAGACACCTGCCTCAAGAACCAGGAAGGACAGGACCTGTTCCTCTTCGTTCTGCTCCCATTTTTCCCAGCTGGTTACAGACCAGCAATGGAAGAAATAGGAAGTATGAGGAGTCGAGCTCTCAGCAGGGAGCACAGGAATGGATTAGGACAGCACTGGGGGAGGATAGGTGGGGACAGAGAAGAGGGGTGCAGGACAGACCAGGTGGGTGGGGAGGATGAGTCACCTTCTCCAACTCCAGTATATTCTGAACTGCTCTGTGCTCATTTGAGTGTCCTGAGATCTGACCCAAAACTCCCTCTCCTCCTCTTGGCTGTTCCTCAGGTATACGCTGTTTTTGGCCAATGTACTGAAATGAACATTTGGCGTTAGAACATGATTTTGTAAAATAGCAGGTAATTTCCTCACTGAAGTGGAAACCTGACGATGCCAAACCTTAGCAAATAAAATTCAAAATGTATCTCTCCCTCAAAGTCAGTATTACTCATACAAAATCCTTGCTCTTTCACAGGGAGATGAAAGGATTTTTGAAAGTGTCCATTAATAAGAAGTGGTTTAGAAAACCTGGAATATAGAGGAACTCTTTCTATGGTAGCAGTCAGCTGCTTTAATAATCTGTGCAGACTTGTAAAAAACCTTGTCCTTAGCATTTCCTCTAAACCAACTAAGGAAAAGAAAGACAAGAAAACAAACCAAAGTGTTCTGTACCTCTTCTTCCTTGGCAGACATTTTAAATAGCATGTTGGAGGCTTTAATAAAAATGTTGGGGATTTTTTTGATTAAACCAAAAATAGGGGAGTTGCTTTGTGTCAGAGTATGCTTCCTTGATATAAAAGGATATAAGCTGTGGATAGTAGTTAATATGATTCCTAAAAACAGTGTACCTGTTCTAAAGACAGTGTTTTCATTTCCTTTTCCAAACAACTTGCTTTTCTAGTTGATTGGATAAATTACAGGTGAATCATAATATTTGTATCTACTTGTTGGCTTTTGCTTTTTCTTCTCTCCCCCCAGGTACCCAGGTGTCCCTGCTGATATCCAAGAAGAAAATGGGATCCACTACAAATTTGAAGTATATGAAAAAGCTGTTGTGGCACAATAAGTGAGGCATTCTGTACTTCTGTGTAAGGGCAGGCATTTTAAATCATGAAGTTTTACTGAGTGTAAATATTTATTAAATTTTTGAAAAAAATCGTGCCTGATAGTAACATACCTCATTAGTGAATAGTTCTGGAAAACACACCCCACGCTCTGGTATGCCCTGAAGTGGGAAAGAGGTATATCTGAGCAATTCCACAACAAAGGCTGCATGCAACTTGCATTGATTTTACAATCCATGGCAGCATCCCTGACACTTGCATGAGTTGTGAAAGGCATTAGACTTTGTCAGAGCATTTCTACTGAAACAAAGATTTTTAGTATCTCCTTATCCAGCACTGAGAAAGCATCAATCCTCTCGAGTTTGACTGGGAAGCTGTATGCATTTATAACAGTCTTTAAACTGTGTTGGTGTAGAGGGAAAGGTAAGCAAGCCCAGCAGGAGAAGGGAAGTCTGGAAGTCTCAGGCAGCAGTTGAGGAAGCAGTGATGCTTCCTGTCACTCCAGTGTGGGTCCCCAGAGGCCCCCCAGTCCTGCCTCCAAACCTGCTCCAGGTGGGCTCCTCTCAGCGTGGGGCCTCAGGTCCTGCCAGGAGCCTGCTCCAGCACAGGCTTCCCAAGGGATCCCAGCCTTCTTCATGAGTCTCCTGCTCAGGTGTGAGGTCCTCCAGGGCTGCAGGTGGGTCTGTGCTCCCCATGGGGTGCAGGGGAATGTCCACTCTGGCCCTCTCCCCTCCTGCACTGACCTGGGGGTCTGCAGGGCTGTTCTCACTTCACACCTGCGTGAAGGCTTTGCTGCTCTCATAACAAGTCGCTGTGTCAGTTTGACCGTAGCCACTTCACAGTGGACGAAAATACGTATTGATTTCTTTAACAGTCTGTGTTCCTATGTCCCTGCCAGGCATTATCAGTAAAGATGCAGTTCATTTGTCAGTCTGATTTGGAATAGTCTATGTGACAAATATGGATTGTGACCAATAGTGAAGTAGTCCTATTTCATCTTTATTAAATATAGATAAATACAAAAATATTAAATATATTAACTAGTATAATAATTTGCATTGCTGTTCCTTTAGAATATCAGCTATATAAACCCCTTGAATTTTCCATGGCACTTTACAACACCTAGCTGATAAAAGCGATAATTTTTGCAGCTTTTGCTCTGAGTTGTCTCAGTTTTCTCTGTTTCCTTTGAAACTGTAGCACTTCCCTGTATTGATCTTCTTGTTCCATGTGCGCTGATGTTACATTGATCGATAAAAACAAGTTTATGCTTACATAATGCAGCAAGAAATCTCCTGAGTTTTAAATTGACAGCACATTGTCGAAGGGGAGGAAAAAGACTGTTACCAGGGAGATGTCATGTTTTTTTTTTTAAATACAAGTCACAGTGACCCTGGCAGGAGAATAACCTCTCAAAAGTGTTTAAAACATACCTGTTATAGGTCAGTGTTGAAAGCTCTGACACTTTGCAAAGTACTGTGTTTAGGACAACTGACATTTATTAAAAATGGGAGAAAATACTTCATGCAATGTTGGCTGAGACCAACATACATTAGCAAATTTCTGCCTAAGCACAGAGATACGGTTCACTGAGGCCGGAATGTTTTGTAGAATCATTTCAGTTTCAAAGAACTTTTAACTTAGATGCAAAAACAAGCCTGCTGAGAACATAAGTGGTTACTCTTGATTCTTTGTGGACTCACTTAGTCCTCTCCAGGTTTAACTATGTCCTTTGTAAATACAACAACAAATTAAGTTAATTTACGTTTCGTGGAAATGCGAACTTTTGAGTTTCCTACTTGAAACTTCAGAACAGAATTATGCAGTTCCTTCAGTGTGGCTCTTTGCAACAAAGATGCATTTTTGTTTGGTTTTAATATCAGTATACTCAGTAGAATAATATCAGATACTCAGTAGAAGCACTGCATTTGGACAGCACTTGTTGTACTATAGCTTTTCGATACACAGAGCTGTGTCGAGACCTATGAAAATGCATTGACTGCCATGAAGCTGGGCCCATAATCACTGTGTTCACCCCAGTGACAGACATGCCAGCCACCACTGCGAGGTTAAAGGCTTGCTGTTTCAAGATGGATAGGCAGAAGGGGGTGAGTCTGTCTGCTCAGGAAGCACATGCAGACTGTTTGCTGTTGGGTGTATTATTCCCTGAGCATGGTTACCTGGCACCTGCTACCTCCCCAAGGTAAAAATAAATCTCTTATATTATGGCTTGAAGAAAAAAAAATTCTATGTTCCAAATACATCTTCCCTGTGTTTTGTTTACTCCTGTACCTCATTGATGAATGATTCCTTGAAAAGCCATAGATTCTCATTATGTCTAATACAGGGGAAAATGTCATGTTTTTACCCAGTTCCATGCAGCTAAGTGCAATGAATAGCATCATGAGTGACAGTGTAATTACCAATCACCAAGAAAAGTCTAGTACAGGTATAATTTAATCCTCCTCATTCATGCTTTCCTAGGAACAAACTGTTCCAAACATATTAAAATTTTAATTTTCAAGGATAATACTAGTTTTAACAAGATAGCTAAAACCAGAGGGTCTGCATAAAAGGTGAAAAACAAACCATAAATGTTTTTGTCTGTCTACTGCTTGTCTATTACTCATTATCTCGTATCTGACAGTGGGCAGCGATTTCCATTTGGCGGTAGAAAGCTGATGTTTTCAGTAGTGTTAGAGCCACAGTGTATTCAGGGTCAGAGCTGGGAACATTCCAACAACAAATCTATCGTGGACAGCAGTCCATGGAAAAGAAAGGTACACTCTGAAAAATAAGTTAGCTAATTTAGCAAATAAAAACTATTAGTATTTATACAGAAGAGCAGGGGGAAAACAGGAAGGGTAAAATGGCAATGATTGTCTTATTCAGGTTATCTGAGGAGAGCAGTGGTAGCACTTGACATGAGATCTTAATGGGGAACAGACAATCATTTGTCTTCATCAGACAACAGCTAATTTGCTGAAGACTTAAACCTAAACCTAAACTTACCCTGAATAGTTTAAAAGTTATGCTAACAGAAGAAAGTAGGAGCAGGCAGAGGCAGCAGCTGACTTGGAGAGGGGAGAAACTGAGGGAAGGATTGTTTGTTAATCAGGGAAGAAAATGAGGTGAGCGGAGGTGACAGATGAGGTGACAAAGCTTGGTTAAGTACAAAAGTGGGAGATGCCTCCCTTGTTACTCAGTTGTGCATTGGCTGTCTCTGCTTGGCCTGGAGTGCTGTAGGAATGAAGCCAACCAAGTTAGGGTAGGCTGGCTGAAAAATCTGAAGAGGCAGGTCCTGCAACAGAAGAGTGGAAGTGGAGAAAGAGAGCTGAGAAGAGGAAATTGAAGTTTCTTAAAAGGATACATGGTTTATCGTGTTAGTTTGTAGCTGTGATTACTAAGAAAACACTTTGAGAGTTCTGCGGGGTTTTGCACCTGTAAGATGCTATGATAAAGAATGTTATTAGTGAGGGATTTTCAGGATTTGGGCGTTTCTGTGACTGCTTTTGTGAGCTCTGCAGAAATCCTCAGCTAGAATTGCTATCCTGAAGTGCCTGCACTCCATCCAAGAGCAAGAGTACTGTCCCAGAGCATCCAGTGCCCCAGGGGTTGTCGTTGTGCCCGGGCCGATGCTCCTGGAACTTATGCTTCTGGAACTGCATGTGGGAAACCTGCTCTTTTCCCTGTGTCTTCACATGTTTTCTGCTGGCTCTGGGGTGATCCTGGGTTATTCTATCCTCTCTTCTCTGCAGATCATTCTGTCTCCTTTCTGTAACATCAAAGCAAAATTCATACAAGAAGTCTTTTGTTAGATTAATTGACATGGTTGGAAAAAGAATAGTCGAGCTCTCAAGCAGAGTTCTATTCTGATTACATTTTCAGGACTTTTTTCAAGTGACTTGGACAAGAGCTTACATTGGAGAAGTTGCCTGTTCATATCCAATTAAATTGGGAGGGTTAAAGTAGATTATCTTTTCTTGTACAAATTGTTTTGCTCTTTTTATTTTTTAATGGTTTAGCTACGGCATTTGTATATCACCTTCAGTCCTTGAGCTGTGGTCCTCTGCATTCTATCCCTTTCCCCTTCAGCTGTCCCATTGGATTGGAAATTTACAGAAGTTCAGAAAATTGTGCTGATCAAGAAAAGTAGGAATTTCAAATAGAGGTCTCTAAAGTATGTGCTTATTTCTGATTAAGTGGTCATGAAGTGTTTTTCTTGAAACCAGGCCATATGTGTGCCAAATTAAGCAAAGCTGTAGGTATGAAAATAAATACTTTGTTAAGTGATGTCTGCTGTGGAAAAAAAACAAAGAGAGGGGGAAAAGAAAGTAAATACAATCTTAGAGTAAATAGAACCTGAGAGGACAGGAAATGGATGGTACATCATTTCCCATGGAATCCTAAATCATTATCTTTTCCTTCCTTGGCAGACCAGTTTAACAAATTCCTAATACCAAGCAGAGTCTTTTCCAATAAACAAGCCATAAAATTATTCACAAATTATGTAATTAATTTAATTGAGATGGACGCTTGCATGAAAACAGAGCATTTTAATGTTCATCCTTCCTCCACACACAGTTTTCCCACAGAAAACTCTAGTGGGAACACTGACATTGGTTCCAGACAGCTGTCCCAGTGCATGGATTACCAGCCCTTCACTGGAGATCCCTGCTCCACCTCCATAACTTAAAATGGATTGGGCCACTGATTTGCACTGACTCTTACTCAGTTGTACTAAGCAGCACTTTAGAAGCTTTTAGGCTTTTTAGTTCTTTATCAGTAGCTCATTTAACATTTCCAAAAAAGCTCCTGAAAATGATTTCTTGTGAAATCAGCTTTAAAAAGAGCTTTATTTTCACAAGAGCAAGAAGGAACTTTTAATCACTATACCTCCTTTTGTTAGGTTTTTATCAGAAGGGTTAAAATTAGATTTGTTCCCATCAGCAATCCTAGGTGGAAAACCTCATTAATTTAGCATATCTAAGTTTAGAAATAATTTTTTTTCTAATTAATTTTAAATAATTTTTTCTCATGTCTCTTTAGTTGTTTATCATAATAAAAGGCAGTCTGTTCATCAGGAGTTCTTTACTCACTGAGTATTTTTGTGCATATTGCTGTTTCAGCCAGTTAAAATTGATTTCTTCAGTGTTGACTCTCAGTATCTCTCATGAAATTATGGTTATCTTTCCGATGGAATCATGTAGATTCTGTTCCTTTTGTTGCAGACCAGTTTCACATTTTTACTGCACAATTCACTCTATTTTTTTTCTAGTATGTAATTCAGATCCTTTTAGAAAGTGTTCCAGCCATAAAAGTACAGACAACTTTCTGCTGTAATCTAAACAACAATTTACGAACATATTTATGAGAAAGAATCAGCTCTGTGGATGTTCACTGACTATGGAAACTGGCAAAAGAGAGTTATCCTGTGAGCCTGCTGATTTATAGCACCAAGGAAGGTAGAGCTTGTGTTTTGCAGCATTGCAAAGGCTTGTGCCCATGGAACAAGACACTTACTGCAATATATTCTCTAAAATTGTTTGAGGGAGCCCTCGTTCTGCCACCAGTCATAACTATTCCTGCAACTACCACAAGTGCAGTTCCCACTCACACTCAGTTTTTTAATTGAAGTAATTAGCAATAAACCACCAAACACTTAAGAGAGCGTATTTTTCCAGACAGAAAGCTCCATATCATAAACAGATAATTAAAAGATGCATGACAGAAACCAGGAGATAACTCGGCACTGACATGACCTCACCAGAGCCAGAGGGTAATGCCAGACTGAACGTCAAACACCCGAGGGGCCCCACAGAGTCTGTGAGCAAAGGCAGTGCAGTGCCATGTGTGCCTCAAAATTACCTAGGTAAACAAACTGATAAAATAACAAGGTACTTTTCTAGATCTTACACTGCATGCGTGGGGTTTTTGTGAGACACTTCACAGACTCCTAATTCCTTCTGTTTGGTTTTGGTCATTATTTTTGAAGCACAAAACACAGCACTCCACTTCTCTCGTAGACCTCTCAACTGATGTCTCTACATCTCTACCATAATCCCCCTTCAAGATTTTGAACAAGCAAGCAGCTGTGCCTGTTACATTTAGGAGAAGTATTTTTAAGAACACTGTTGTTTATAACGTACTGCATTCCTCTCAGCAAACAGTTCTAGTGCAGTAAACATCTGCCTCTGTACATAATGGTTTAGAATGTATTTAAAGTACCAAATTAGTATGTAATAATAATAATAGTTCCAGGATTGGGAGGGTGTGTGCATTCAGTCATCCTAACTAAACCAAGTTAATTATGTTTCTGTCTTTTTCCATTTATTCACCATTTTGAAACTAATTCTATGTACCAATACATAATAAAGTAACTCAATTACTAGAATTATTTATATTACATTATATTATGTTCAACAATTTCCACAGCAATGTATTAATATGTAAGTAATTATATGTATAAGAATCATGGCACCTCCTTCCCTTGATTGAGTTCTTGCCAGTGTAAGCTGAGGCTGGTCAGTACCAAGCAAACATAACAAAGTGTTTGCAGTTTCTCATGGGAAGCAAAATCCAAAACTGGGGGAGGGGGTAGGAGTGTCACATCAAATTTAACTATTTCCATTCCTTTGTTTTCTTTTTTTTCCCTCTAAACAAAGTGGAGCAGCTGACTTAGCTGATTCCCAGGATCCTCAAGGACTCAGGAAAGGCCCCTGCTGTGATTGATAATGCTCAAATACCCACAGGCTCTCAGGTGTGCCTGGGCTGCCAGCTGCCAAGCCAGGGGTTTCAGCTTTGGAACCACCTTCCTGAAACAAAGCTCTTGGGCTCCAGGTCTGCAGTCTAGTCTGGGCTTCCAGCAGCTTGCTGAGCTGGCCACCAGAAAACTAAATACGTTATTTTCCTGCCTGCCTGACCATGTTTGGGCACAGGTTATCAAGAATCACCCATCTGGGGCCACACTGTGATCTCAGAAATGCTCATTATGCCTCTGCCTTGGTGAACAGCACCTGGGCTGAGCTCCTCTTGAGTTATCAAAGTCACTGCCTGTTCCCAGGATCTAGTGCTGCCTAATGAGCTCCTGCTTTTTAACAAACAGCCTTGGAAACTTACTTTTCTTGCCTGAATAGCACCCCAAGTGGACAAATATTTTTGTTATTGAACATTCAAAGAAAGTTACCAACCCAAGTTGCAGTTGGGGTGGAAAGTTACTATGACTAAGCCAAGTCTCTTGCAGCCCTAACATAGGTCCTAAGTGAGACCCTCTGAGCTCTCCTGAACCACCAGGGCCTGTGCCCCCTGCCTCAGAGCAGGGTCTCTCAGAGCCAGCCAAGGCTCACGTTTGTGATGCTTGGAGGGCTAAGGCTGCCAGCAGAGCCTGGTCTGGTCCCCCACTCCTCGGGGCTCAGCCCTTTGCCCCTCGAGAGGATGCAGGGGCACCACGTGAGTTCTTCCCTGAGCTCGAGGGGGATTTTTAACAGGTATAAGCCTGTACATGAATTGCACACAGACTCTTTAGGTCCATGTGCGTGCAAGTGTGAATGGGCTACAGCAAATGTAGTAGGAACATTGCTCTCAGGTTCTTAAGTGCATTAGATTCATAAGTAAATCAGGCCCAGGTGGTGCTGTCATGCTCCAAGTAAATTCTACAGATTCTTCTGTTAAATCTTAATTAGGCTATTGATTCGGTGCTGTTAAGTACTCTTAAAATCTTTAGGCCTAAACCTTTGCCCAAGTCTGGGGCTAAGTTTTGCAGGGGGGTCCACTCTGAATCCTGTGACTCAGCAGGAGGCTTTCCCTCACTCTTTTTTATCTTTACCCTTTCCCATCCTTACTCTTTTTTCTGTTCTCAGCCCCCACATATTTCACTTTTTGTTGATTTTAGTTTTAGATTGATTGATTTTAGATTTGGGTCTGTGTGCTTTAACTGTGTAGTAAGTAGTAGAGTGAGCCTTGCCATATTTGTTGGACTTTCACCTTTATATTAAACCTGATTTTGATGATACCTTTGCCAGTGATTCTTTAAGCACCCTAAAACACTCATTTGTGAGAAATATTTTTAGTCAATTAATATTAGAGTTCTTTGACCATAAAACTTTCTCCTGGTACATATCCAGATAGCCCAGCTGTCAATGAAATACATGAGAGAGATATCAAGAAGTGTGATAAACAAATATGCCATATGCATATGCAAACATCTTTTGTGTTTTATAATAAAAGTTGTGCTGCTTGGATGTGTTTCCTGCTCTGGTTTTCCACCCTCCTTCACTGTTAACACAAACTTCTTGATACCAACAGTTGTTTTTCTAGCCAACCAAGAGTATCCATGGTGATGTTTATAAGAAAAAAATCTAATTATCTTCATAAAAGTGTTCTTCCAAGAGCTGGTTTGATACACTTTTTTTTTTTTTGGTCAATGATTCATGTTGGCTATCAAGCACAACAGCACAATGCAGGCAAGGATGGAAGGAGGAATAAGAAAGAAGACATTTAGGGCTGCAAGAACTGCAGAAGTGGAACTGTTTCAGCAGCAGGAGTGCTGATATGTACACAAGTGTACACTGTCTCTCCATCTCATAGAATTCACCCAACAACGGGTCTTTGAAAAGAGTAAACTCCTGAAGAGTGGGTGCTCAATACACATGCCTTTCTGAGGCTGCATGGCAAAGACTGAGTGTTAAGAATGTGGATGAGGTAGAGAGGAAAAGAAAACAAAGATAATTAGAATCTTACCACAGGCAAAAAACCCCAGAACATCTGTGGACATTTTCCCAACTTAGTTTTTGAAAGAGAAGGTGAAAGAGTAACTGAGGAACCTGCCCTTGGAATGTTGTTTGTCTTAGTGGCTTATTCATACCATTTATCCAGCTCTTAGTCATGACGGCCTCTCATTGATCCTGACGTGCACTTTTAAAAAATAGCATGGCACAAATCCCCTTCACATTCCTCCTGGAACCTTCTCTCTGCTGTGATGCCTAAATCAGCCCTTTGCAGCTGGATGCTGTGCTGTGACTTGCTGCTCATTGTACCGACCGTGGTGGCTTGTTTTGCTGTCAGTTCATCCTCACCTCCCCTGCTGGTTTGCTGCACTCACCTGTTGACTTTTACTGTGCACTGAGACAATGTCGGTGAGGCAGCAAGTGCCTCGTCAGGGGACAGGCACAGGGTCTCACACAGCAGCAGCACTGCAGCCCCAGCACTGAACAGCGCTTACGTTCCACAGAAATACCCTCAGAGTCTCTGAGAGACCACCAGGAAGTCCTGTCACTCACAGATGTGTCTGAGGACACTCCATGAGCATCACCAGAGGCACCAAGCAGCTAAACAAGACCACAGCACAGCACGGTGATGGGAAGTGTCAGGCTGGCTGCTCCAAGGAAAAGTCGTGCTTGAGCACCCTGATGACCTCCTGTGATGACCTGAGTGGCCCAAGGGAAGAGCCGTGGATAGTGCCCACCTGGATTTCAGTAGAGCCCATGGCATTGTCTCCCAGAAGATCCCCACAAGATCTTTGTCAGAAGTGAAGAGGCTCAGACAGCTGCTCCTCGTTGGCCTGGGAAAGAGAATGCCCAGAGTGGGTCCTACTACTGCACACAAATACCTGAAAGGAGGATGCAAAGAAGACAAAGCTGAACCCTTCCCATCAGCACTCAGTGACAGGGCAAGAGCCAACAGGCACAAATTCAACTAAGGACTTCCCTCGGAATCCCAGGGAACTCTTTCTCACTTTGAGGGTGACCAAGCACTGGCATAGGTTGTCTAGAGAGGTTGTGGAGTTTCCTTTCTTGGAGACATTAAAAAATGTCTTGAGGTGGTCCTGGCAGGTGGATTCCAGGTATTCCTGGATGATCAAGGGGCTTCGATCGGATGACCTCCAGAGATTCCCACCAACCTGAACCAGTCTGTGTTTTTGTGAAGGTGTCCCAAACTTGCATGGAAACCAAGAAGGTTCTTTGACCGTGCTTTGAAATGACACAGGATTTTAGCCTGTGAAATCAGCCAGGAATTATTGCAAAGTCAAACTTGAGCACACCTGAGGGAGGCATCTCCTCGGGCTCAGCTTCCTCTCCTCCCTGTAAAATCCTTACGCTGGGCAGTTGGGAGCAGTGTGGTGGTGAAGAACATCTTCCGTGGGTTGTTTCTCCCGTTTGCTGCACCTACAGGAGATCACAAAGTACAGCCAGACACAGCTCGGTGCTGTCCCTGTCCGGAAGGGCGGTGGCCACACTCCGCTCCAGGGGACACAACCAGAGGTGCTGGGGGTGGGGGGGTGGGGGGGTCAGGAGGTGTGGGAGTGACAGGGTGTGTGGGAGCTGTGAAGCTGTGGGAGGGTGTGAGGGGTGTGAGAGAAGGAGGGGATGCAGGTGTGAGGGTGCATGGGGGGACAGGAGGGCTGAGGGTTGGGTGAGAGCAGGGTGGTGTGGGGTGCAAGGGGTGTGAGGAGGATGAGGGGTGTGAGCTGCAAGAGGTGTAAGGGGTATTATGTGTGTGAGGAAGGTGAGGGGTGCTAGAGATCTGAGGGGTGCAAGGGCTGTGAGGAGTGTGAGGGGTGCAAGGGATGTGTGGGGTATCTGGGGTGTGAGAGGTGCAAGGGGTGTGAGGGGTGTCTGGGTTGTGAGGGGTGAGAGGGGTTTGAAGGATACAAGGAGTGTGTGGGGTGTATGGAGTTTGAGGGGTGTCTGGGGTAGGCGGGGTGTAGAGGATGCGTGGGGTATGACTGGTGCAAGGGATATGTGGGGTGTGAGGCGTGAGAGGGGTATGTGGGTTGTGAGTCATGTGTGGGGTGTGAGGGGTGCGTGGGGTGGGAGGGGTATCTGGGATGTGAATGGTAAAAGGGGTGTGAGGGGTGCGAAAACTGTGTGGGCTGTGAGGGGTGAGAGAGATTTCTGGCATGTAAGGGGTAC
>WBMZ01001690.1:0-25419 GCA_013400975.1 Atrichornis clamosus | reverse complement strand
CGCCCGCCGCCGAGCCGCTGGCCGGGGAGCCGCCCGCCGGCCCCTTCCCCGCGCCGCCCGCCGCCATGGCCCTCCGCAACGACCTGGGCTCCAACATCAGCGTCCTGAAGACGCTGAACCTGCGGTTCCGCTGCTTCCTGGCCAAGGTCCACGAGTTGGAGCGGCGCAACCGGCAGCTGGAGAAGCAGCTGCAGCAGGCGCTGGAGGAGGGGGCGGGCGGCCGCGGCCGCGGACCCCCGCGCCGGGACCAGGCAGTGCAGACCGGCTTCGTGGGTCCCATCCGCACCCTGGGGCTGGGGCTGGGGCCGGGACTGGGGCTGGGGCTGGGGTCGACCCGGGCTCTGGGATCCCCCGGCTCCCGCCCCGGTGCCCCTGGCCAGCCCTCCGCCTTCTCCGCCGGCTCCCGCTTCATGCCCGGCACCATCTGGTCTTTCTCGCAAGCCCGGCGGCTCGGCCCGGGGCCCGAGACCACCCTGGTGCAGGGACCGGGGGTCTCCTGGGTCCACCCCGACGGGGTGGGTGTGCAGATAGACACCATCACCCCCGAGATCCGGGCCCTGTACAACGTGCTGGCCAAGGTGAAGAGGGAGCGCGACGAGTACAAGCGCAGGTGAGAAGGGGCGGCGGGAGCCAGGAGCCACCAGCGGCGTCTCCCGGGGGACCGAAACTATCGCCGGGGAGGCTGGAGGGCTCTGCCCGGTGAGCGCTGTGCGGGAGAAGCAGGGAGGGAAGGAGATAGCCCCGGCCAGCCTTCCCGGGAGCACGGGCTGTAAGGAGCATGAGGCAAAAATGTGGACCCCTGAAAATACTTGTTTATGCCTGGGTCTCCTCACTTGCCACCTGGTGTGTGAACCCTCTTGGGATGTTCGTTGAGCCTTTTTCCATTTTATCAACCTGGCATGAGGGACTAGAAACGCCTTTCCAAGCAGGGAAGGAATAATGGGACTCCAGGAGCTGTGTTTTAAAGGCCAGAGGTTTGGTAAATGCTCGGCAAGGAGGAGCAGCCAGAAATTAGGTGAGGAAGGTGGGCATGCAGTAGTGAGCAGGTTTGGATTGGAAAAGACTGCAGGGAAAGAGGAGAGTTCTCTGGATGTGTCAGAAGATGTTGAGAAGCCCCTCAGCAGGGTGGTTGGCTTCCCCAGGCCCTTTCCCTCGCCAGTACTCTCAAGCTGGCCCCTCAGCAACAGAGAGCCATGCTGGGACACCCCGCTCCTCGGGGGCTTTCGTCCCGACCCAGAATAGCTGTGGCTTGGCGTGTGCCTTGGAGAAGGGTGAAGCAGAATGCAAAGCTAATCTCTTGGCCCGTTCTTCTTTCCCGTGCCGGGCGGCCGCTGCTCTCACATCGTGCTGGCAGTGCTTTTGTTTCAGGCCGGTTTCCGACGCTGCTCCCAGATCCGCACGTAGGATGAGATCAGGCTGGGGCTGGCGTCGCAGGGTCAGAGCGTGGGGCCGGGCGAGAGCGTCACTGGCGACTTGACACCACCCGGGCGACTGGTTTTGTTTTTTTCAGAAGTCACGTTGTGATGCTTTAGAAGCATTTAGCAAGTTTCTGATTCTGCACCCAACTACCCACGGGAGCCGTGCCGCTGTCCCGTTCTGCACAGCCACGGGCTCCGGTGCCAAGACAAGGCTGGGGATCCAAGATGACACCTTATGCTTTTGGCTTTATAAGGCTTTGGCTGAGCAAACTTGCCTGTCAGATGCCCCGAAGGCACCAAGCAAGGCACATGGCAAGGAAGAGTTGGCATCTCTTCTTTCCCACCAATTGCTGCATGTACCTAAAGCCTTTTATTATTAAGCCAGTGGTCAGGCTCCTTCTCCAGAGGGGTGCAGCACTCCTTGCCTTCCATTTTCAGATCTGACAGTGGGAGGCTGGAGCCAACTTTTTGGCCTGGAGAGCTTAAGCCTCAAAGTAGGTCAGCCAGAGAGGACCAAGTTGGGTTGTTGGCACTGCTGAAACTGTGGGAGAATGGAGAGTTTTTCAGGGTTGTCCACCTCTGGCAACTGGACGGCTGCAGAGGGGGTGACAGAGGGACCGCTGAGGGTGAGCAGGGGGGGCACCGCAAGCTGCTGTGAGCCAATGTTATTGGTGGGATCTATTTTTGGAGTGTGTTACCAGGAGCTGGGGGAAAGCAGACCCCACCCCCAGACCCTATCCAGCACCGGGATCTTTCTGACGGGTGCAGCCAGGTCCCAAACAGGGGAATGGGACAGGAGGATTCCATTTCCACACCCTTCTCCATGCTGGGGGCTGGCACCAACATCCCCTGGGAGCTGAGACTTCCCTGCCATGGTGGGCTGTGATCTGCTCTGGGGACAGTGCAGCTGGTGTCATGCCTTTGCCACCTGCCTGGGGGCAGATGGAAGAGGCTGTGTTAACACAGGACTTTCCAGTTCTCTGATCCGTGGCTTGGGTGCTGGAGCTTTTGCTTTTTGCAGGACAGTGTTGCTGCCATGCACCCCACAGCACTTGGAGCAGTGCGGCAGGATTCGCAGGGCCTGAAATTCAAGTCAGGGATCTTGAAGGGGTGTGGGAGCTGTAGGGAGGGTTGAGAATAGTTGCAGCAGCAGGAGAGAGGCTCGCAGGACCTGCAGTTGGGAGTAACAGACTGAAATTAGGTGGCCTGGATAGGGGCAAAGGGTGCCTGTGAGTATCCTACAGACCTGCTAAGTGCTGGGGCTCTGGGAGTCTCATCGGGCTTGTGCTGTCTGCACATCTGTACTCAAAAGTAGTTCTCACCTTGGATATTGCAAGGACACGCTGGAGGTGTGGGGTGAGTACTGCTATGACACAGTGTGTTACAGGCACAGAATGGTTCGGGTTGGAAGGGACCTGTAAGGATCACCTAGTCCAGTCCCCCTGCCATGGGCTTTCACTAGATCAGGTTGCTCAAAGTGCTGACCTTGAACATCTCCAGTGATGGGTCATCCACAACTTCTCCGAGCAACTTGCTCCAGTGTCAACATTGTCATAAAATATTCCTCCCTGTCCAATATAAACCTACCTTCTTTCAGTTTAAAACCTGTGCCCCTTGTCCTGTCACTGCAGCCAAAAAGTCTGGTAAAAAGTCTCTCAATCATTCTTACAAGCCCCCTTGTTTATTAAAAGGCCTCAAGAAGGTCTTTTGTTGTTGTAATTGTCCTCCAAGGAGTTGTGGCAGGCTGCAGGGCCTTCACCATTAAGCTCAAGCTTAGTTCAGACGTGGCAAGAGGGGAATATGTGGAGCTTGAAGCCCTGAGCAGCCCAAAGCTCTGGCTTGCACTAACCCTGCAGGATGGGTAAAGCACCCCAGTGCCTGTTGCAGTGAGCAGGATTTTTAAAGATGGGGGAGTTATTTTGCTAAGTGAACTTGTTGAGGGGACACACCTGGTGGGGAAGGGGGATGCTGTAGGGATAGCACTGCATCTTTTCACGTCCCTGGCTTTGGGAGGGTTATCCCATAGCTGGCAAGGAGATGGTCGGGTCTGCCTGTAGCTGGGACCCTCCTGCTGTCGCTCTCTGCCTCTGGGCAGGTTGTTGCTTTGCAGCAGTGCAGGAGGGACCTCTGTCTCCCCTTGGCATGCACTGGTGGCCGGGGGTTGTGTGGGGCAGCCTTGCTTCCAGCTGGCAGCGACCCGGCAGCGGCCGGCGGCCGCGCGGGGCTGCGGGTGCAGTGCTGCAGGCAGGTTATTATTAGGAGTGGTGCATTGCAGGAGGGAGCAGGGAGGAAGGAGCCAGGCAGGAGATGAGCAGGAGAGAGGTTCACAATGGATGGGTGCGTGGATTTGTCTCTTGTGGGATGAATCGCTGTTTTCTCCTGCCTTTGAGTCAGGGTTTATGTGACCTGCGCTCGTCTTCCGTAGCGTTGGTGTGAAATGAACTCTTAGCAGGATTTGCAGCTATACTTGATGTCCCCAGTGAGTCTGGGCTATATAGAGACCCAGAGGGAGGCGGGGACCAAAAAAGAGGAAGTGCCACACCGAGAAAGATGCTGAAAATTTTTTCTTATGATGGAAGGCATTTTTGTCCCTGGGGAGGGAGGCCTTGTTTGAGCAGTTCCCATATAAGGGCAATTCTACCTTTTAACCTTCTCCTTCCTTTTTCCTTCATCTCTCTCTTTCCTCAAAGAGATGGGAACCCCTTTTGATTCCCCTTCTGGAGCTGTGGTATGGATCCAACACCAATACGAGGAGTGCACACTTTTGTCCTTGTTTGAGTAAGGAGCAGCACTGCTAGCTTTAGGAGCTTAGAAAGTCATAAACCAAGGCTCTCCCACGTTGTCAGATTGTCCAGATACCCCGAGATAACAAGTGTGAGGGTTTTTCATACACTTTCTAGCCTCCTAGACCTTAGGATTTTTTGTTCAAACTTGGTGTGGATAAGTGAGGAGAGATTTTTCACATCTTCATGCAGAGTTGCAGTGTCTGGGTTGGTGCTTGCAGGCATTAAATAGAAACCAGAGCTCACAGCGCCAGGAAGGGCCCAGCTCTGGTTGCTTTCCCAAAGTGATCTCGCTTTCTTGGAAAAATCTGGCTCTCCCAGAAGAGCCAGGAGCTGGGTAAGAATGCAGCAGCCCTGCCCCATGCCGCACCACAGCACATGCCAACCCCCTGCTCTGTGGGGTAGTCATTTAGCCAAGAGCAGTACAGCTTGATGGCCTCCCAACAGACCGTGGTCTGGGCCAGCACTGCAGCGTGACCTAAGAGGCTGATCTCATGCAGTGAAATATAATATAATAATTGCTAGGGGATGAGTCTTTGTATAGCAGGCTAGGTGCCTTGCAGCTCCTCTTTTTGCAAAGCTGCAGAGCCTAAGACGCACTGGACAGCCTGGCATAAAGTGGCACAATCAATCCTACTTCCTTGTAAGATGAAACAGTGTTCTTTAATCCAACCTGTTAAGTGGCAGTAGAGCCAAGGAGGCTCGTGCCCCTGCCTGGGCAGTGTGGCTTGGCACAGGGCAGCCCTCTGCATTGGGACAGGCAGAAGAGCAGCCCTTCACATTGATGCACATTGTGGTCACTCACCCTGTGAGGTGGTTTGGTGTCAAGATTGGGGCTCATGCTTCTGGACAGTCTGAGCTGCAACACTGCAGGCACACAAACGTGGTCGCAAAAATGATGCCGGTGGGGCCAACTCTGCAAGATATCTGCAAACCCATTATTGAGTGTTGGAGCTGAACCTAATGTGACCCAAGCTGCAGGGCTTGGGGGTGAGTGGAGAAGCCGTGGGCCAGCCCTGGTGTGGCAGGGCGTGCAGCTCAGCTGCCGTGCAGAGCCTGCGGTCAGTGTCCCCAGCTCCCCCCATCGCAGGGCGGGCAGCCATGGTGGGGCAGGGCTCTTGGCCGGGGGGGCCGATGGGCTTGGCAGCTGCCATCGCCTGAAAACAAGAGGCTGTGCATTCCTGGGCACGTTCTCCTTCCCGCCCCGGTGCCGTCGTCCCCCCCTCTCAGATAGCTTTGGGGTAAGCAGCTGCTGCTCCGTCCTCTCCCTGTGGCAGCCAGCGAGGCGAGGCTGGTGGGATCTGACCAGCACGTTTGTCTCCCTAGATGGGAAGAGGAGTACACGGTGCGTGTCCAGCTTCAGGACCGGGTGACTGAGCTGCAGGAGGTGAGCATCTCTGTCCTCCCCTTCCCCTGCGCCCCAGCTGCCCCACGCTGACGCTGATTTGCACATCTCCCTCTGCCTGGCACAGGAAGCCCAGGAGGCTGAAGCTTGCCAGGAGGAGCTGGCCATGAAGGTGGAGCAGCTCAAGGCAGAGCTTGTTGTCTTCAAGGGACTCATGAGCAATGTGAGTCCCTAACTCCTCTCTGACCCCCCGGCAGTGTCCTACCCAAGTGGTGGGGCTGTGCAGGAAAGCAGTTCCTTGGCGGGGCACATCCAGCTCTGGCAGGGTTGGTCTGGGGCACAGTGAGCAAAGTGGGGATGCGGATGCAGTCCTGCGTGAGGGGGAAAGTGCAGGCACTGATTGCTGTTCGCCTTGCCTAATATTCCTCCTTTGTCCCCTTCCTGTGGTGCTGTGGGTTCAGAACATCACAGAGCTGGACACCAAGATCCAGGAGAAGGCCATGAAGGTGGACATGGACATCTGCCGTCGCATCGACATCACTGCCAAGCTGTGTGACGTGGCACAGCAGCGGAACTGCGAGGACATGATCAAGATGTTTCAGGTGAGAAGCGCCCGCTGCTGCTCCAGGCACAGCCACCGGCTCTGGGGAGGAGAGTTCCCAAAGGAGGTAGAAGAGACAACACCAGCCCCCTGCTAGGGAGACACTTGCTCACCCTCGCCCTTGCTGCCTGTGGTCCCTTGCTTTCTATCTCTCTCGGGAGGACCAGGCAAAAGGGCACAGAGAGGAGGTAGAAAGCTCCAGATGTTGCTTTGGGCATCAAGAGTCCCCTCAACCTCTTGCTGACCTGTTGTGTTGGGCCCGGGGACCCCACAGTGGTAGGGGAACAGCTGCAGGAGGGAAACAAGTTGCTGGAGCGTCTGTCTCTAACTCCATCTCTCTCCTTCCCCTTCCCCTCTCCGTCATCTTCTCTCTGTCTCTCTTCTCTGTCTCTGTCTCTTTTCTCTTTCTGGATGTTGCTGCCTTTCTCTCTCGCTCTTTGTCCCTACAGAAGCAACTGGTTAGTTCCATTCAGTTGGGAAATCTTACAAATTTTAAACTTTCTTTAAAAAAGGTCGGACTATAAATATTGACATATTTCACCTTTTTCAGACTGTCTCTTTTTTCCTGTTTCTGTCACTGTGTTTTCCTGTCTCTGGACTGGGGTGGTGGGCGATTTGAGTTTTTCTGCAGTAAAACCACATTGTTTTTTCTCATCAGATTCATAGATTCCATCTTTAGTTGCTTAGTTTTAATTTTTAAAAATGCTAAAGCCATGTTTTATCCATTGCACCCATCTTTAACCTGATCATAACGAGCCCATCTCTCTCTCTCTCTCTCCCTCTCTCTCTTTTCTTCCTTCCTTTCTTTCTGTCTTTTTCTCTTTCCCTGCCTTTCTGTCCCTCCACCATTCCTCTCCCCTCCATCTCCTCCCAACTACCTGCTCCCGACCTCGGACCCGGCCTCGTTTCTGTAGTCTCTGCACTTGTCTCCCGTTAAGGTCCCAGCCTCGGTGGGGCGGAAGCGGGAGCGCAAGCAGGTCAGCGACGAGGACACCTCGCTGTCGGAGAGTGATGCCTCCCGAAAACCTGACGAGGAGGAGGAGGACGAGACCACGGCCATGAGTATCAATGAGGAAATGCAGAGGATGCTGAACCAGCTGTGAGTGCAGCTGCTGTGCACCTCTGTCCACGGTGTCGAGCCAGGCTCCAGCACCAGGCTCCCTGCTGGTCCTGGGATGGGGAGGGCAAGGGTGGTCTGCAGCTCCCCTTCCCTGGTGAGGGCAAGATGGGAGGTGCTGCTGCACAGCGTGTTCACCCTGTGCTCTGTGGCACAGTGGGACTGACCCTCCGGGAGACCTGAGCCCACCTATGCTGAGGGTGGGCCCCCCTTCCCACCTTTTGGGAGTCCCTACCTGAATTTGCCAGGGCTCCTGACCATTAAAATGGCCCTTTCCCCATCTACTGTTGGGTTTGGGCACACCTGAGTTCACCCTGGCCAGACCTCCAAGAGCTGCAGCCCTGCCCATGAGCAGGAGCAAGGCTTTCAGCACCAGCGCGGCCCCCTGCCTGCCATGGTTTTCCTGCGGGGTGCTGATGTGCTGTTCCCTTGTGCCCAGGAGGGAATATGACTTTGAGGATGACTGTGACAGCCTCACGTGGGAGGAGACAGAAGAAACACTGCTCCTCTGGGAGGACTTTTCCGGATACGCCATTGCAGCCGCAGAGGTGCAGGGGGAGGTAACAGTGGTGGCAGGGCCCTGAGGTCATGTTGGGTTGGGACACTCGGTCCTGCCTGAGCCTGGGAAGATGCTCTCTCAAGACCAGATTTCAGCCTCTCTATCCCTTTGCAGGCCTGTACAGATGCTTTCCCATCTTTTCTGCATGAATACATTACTGCGTCCTTGTTGAGGTCTCCTTGTTGAGACAGGCCAGGGACCTGTAGCCTGACAGATTTGCGGAGGGCAGGGTGCACACGAGGGGAGAGCCACAGCCTGCCCAGAAGAGAAGACCTCTGGCTGGACTGGTCTCTGGTGATCCCCTCTCATGTTCTCCAGCCAACCTGCCCACTGTGCAGCAAAACTGCCCAAACAGAGGCCTCAGTATCTGGGCAAAGCCCTTGTCCTCTCACAACTTCAGACCTTGGCAGTCCCCTGGGGATGTGTCATGCTTGGGAATGGTCTTTCCTCTCCAAATCTTCTGTGCAATGCTGTGCTTGTTTGTGTTGATGTGCTCACTGCCCAGTGTGGCAAGTCCTGGGTCTCTCAACTCCATGTTGGCAGGACTGACTCATGTCTTACTTGTACTACCCTGTATGTGTTTCTTCCTCTTTTCCAAGTGCTGCCAGTTCTTTCTCTGATTTCTCTCTCTCTCTCTTGCCTTTGGTTCTCATGTTGGATGCCTCCTGCTTCTAAACCTGCTGTCTGCTCTCCTCAGCAGCAGGATGACAGCTTGGAGAAGGTGATCAAGGACACGGAGTCGCTGTTCAAGAGCCGTGAGAAGGAGTACCAGGAAACCATCGACCAAATAGAGGTGGGAGAAGGAGGAATTGGGGAGGACATGGTGCAGAAGGGTGTGAAATTGGGGAGGGGGCCCTGGGGGGAGAGAGACACAATGTTGGAGCAGGTCATGGGTAATAGGGGTGGCAGCCCTGGGTCTGGCCACACCGACTGCCCTGCACTGCACCGTGCCCTGGGGTCATCTCTCCTCTGTTTCCCTTGCACAGCTGGAATTGGCCACAGCCAAGAACGACATGAACCGGCACCTCCACGAGTACATGGAAATGTGCAGCATGAAGCGAGGCTTGGATGTGCAGATGGAGACTTGCCGGCGGCTCATCACCCAGTCTGGGGACAGGTGAGCTTCAGCAGGAGAGCCGGAATACCCATGCTCTGGGCAAGGTCTGAAGCCATGGTGTGGTGAGAGGGAGCTGAAGGACTGGGCAGTACTCTGCCCTGCCCTCATGAGGCGTGGAGAGAGGGCAGTTCCCAGAGGCTGCTGGACTCCTGTTTGGTCTCCACAAAGATGGTGCCACCTCTGCAGAAGGTGGGCTGCACACAGGAGTCAGATTTGACAGGTGCAGCCAGACACCCCTGATGGAGAGAGGAACTGCCATTGTGCAGGAACAGTGTCTAAGTCTCCAAAGGCCTGTGAAGCCAGGGTGGCTCCAGGCTGGGGACCCTTGTGAACTTTCACAGCCCCCTAGCCTTACATGCCTTGTCAGGGCCTGCTCTGGGCAGGCCCCTCCAGCATCTCCCTCAGCTCTGCTTCATCCTCTTGACCTCTGGGTTGGTATCCTTTGAAACACCCTCCCAGCATCCAGGGATTCCTGCAGACCCTCATATGCCCCAAAGAAGCAAAAGAGGCACTTGAACTTCACTCCTCCTTGCTCTGGTGGCCCCTGCCCACACCGAACTGGGTCCTTTCCCTCTCCCTGGGCAATGCTGTGACCGCTGCCCTTTACTCTTCCCTGCAGAAAGTCTCCTGCCTTCACCCCGACCTCCAACAGTGAGTCGGCCCCGAATGAGGAGAGCGAGGAATCTGACCGTGATCCCCCCAGCGACGCTTCCATCAGATAATGAGGGGAGGCCCTGCTCCCTCAGACCCCCTTCCTGGCACGGGGGTGCCTGAGTCACGCCTGGGAGAGACTGTCAGGGACGTGGAACCGCTGGTAAACGTCTGTCACCCAGGCTCACTCCCGTTTTGGGGTGCTTGGCAGATCCCACACACCCCTTCACCGGATACCTTGCAAATGGGAATAGCTAGATAGACCTGAGAGCCCTTGCCAGGGCTGCTCTGCCTTCAGCCCCTTCTCTATTCCCTTTCCCTGCTTTGGTTAAACCGTGGTTCGGGCAGGGAGGCTCCAAACCTGCCATGGTGGCGTTCTGCAGGACCTGTTCCCAGGCGCCTCCAGACCCACCTCCTCTGGCCTCCGTCCTGGTACACTTGACCTGCCCCTGCCCTCCCTGCGCTACACGGAGCCGAATGAGAGCCGTACCTCCCTGCAAACTGGACCTGACACTGGTGCCAACTGGACCGAGCCCGGGGCTCTCCCTGTCCTTGCTGCTGGCTGGGCGCCTGGCTGGTCCCCGCGCCGTGCCGGGCACCCCGAGCCCTGCCACGCCTTCTCCAGGCCGGGGGCTGAGTCCCGCTCACTGTGCACTTTGCTTTGCCGCCCGTCGGCGATGCGCTCACGTCTGTGTTACGGGGGCGAGGTCATTAAATGGGACAATTTCCTTTTCTACAGCTCCGCCGGGTCTGGGCTCTCCCTGTGCTGCCGTGGGCGACGCGTGGCTTGAGGCGGGGGCTGTCCTCCACCAGACCCCCAAGCCCACATCAGTGGGTCCCCCCATGGGACAGGCCCGTCCCTTGGGCGTGCCTGGTGGGACTGGCAGATGGGACAGTGGTGGGGTCCCTGTTCTGAGAGCCACTGGCCCTCAACAGGCTGTGATAGCACCAGTGCTGCATGGGCTGCCTTGTTTTTAACCTGGAGCATCATCAGTGCAGAGGCTGAGGGACTGGAAATGAAGCTGACCCTGGCCTGAACTTACGAACCTTCCTCTTCCTGTTGCCTGGTCTCTTCTGCCATGCCAGGGCATCCCAGAGCACCTTCCTGCCTGCCCTCAGTCCCATATCCAACCTTGGTGTCACTGCAGTGGCGGGTCCCATCCCACCATCTCCTGTACCATTTCCCTGGCTGGCTGTGGCACCTGCTCTTCTGGTGATGGTGATGGGAGGCTGGGGCCTGGCAGGGTGTCAGGAGGGAGTGAGCAGCCTGCTGAGGGGCAGTGTGATCCAGAGGAGCAGTGTGATCCACTGAGCAATGGACCCAGGCTGCACAGCCAAGGCAGGTGAAGCTCCAGAGAAAAAATGCTTCTCCCTAAAGGTACTGAAGGGAAGAGAAAGCGCGTGGCAGTAGAGTTTTTGGATCATCTCAAAGATTAGGTAAGGAAGATAGCACAGGGGCTGAGGGATGCGAGAGTTTCTCTCTGTAGGTTTGGCCTGGGTGGCTGATGCTGCCGTGTGCTTGAGCTGGGAGCGCCGTGGCATCCGTGCACCCCAGCACAGAGTGTCAGCGTTTGGGCAGGGTGAGGTTCCCTGCCCGTGCCTGCCCGATGTGTTAAGGCATGTGTTGGCATTTCAGCAGGGCCTGACCTGGCTGGTTAGAGCCGGCGGTGGGGCGAGTCCCTGCAAACTGCAGGAGAATTGAGCAGCTGAGGAAACCAGGGCGCAGCTGGGGCGCTGCTGGTGCTGGGGAATGGCAGTTCCTCAGCCCATGGTCTGCGGTGACTGGACCAACTCCAACTCCTGACTGCCATCTTTGCTTCTCACGGGGAAGGCAGGAGAGAGTTTCACAGGAGCAGCAGCATGCTGGGAAGCAGCAGAAGCCCTGGCTGCCTGTGACTGTGCAGGTGGATGGGAGGTGTGTGCCTCAGTGCCATGGCCCTCACCTCCATGCCACCTTGCCCAACTGTTTCCATTTCTTTCCCTCTTCCCTTTTTATTTTTCTTCCTGAAGAAGCTAAAGCCAGAGGAAATATTTTAATATTTCAGTCTTTTACTTTCAAGTGATGATGTCTCACATGCAGTAGATCAGGGATCGCTTCCTATCCTGCCTGGAGCCTCTTCTGTTTCATGCAAATCCCCTTTCCCCACACGTGTCTTTGCAGTGTTTTCTGCTCTTTCTCCCCTGTGGAGACTTCTGTGAGTGGCTGACAACTTCTGGCTTCCCCTATACATAATCCAGGACGTGCATACCTTTGCCTTGGTGCTGCTTAAGGAACTCACAGGATTGCAGAGTACATACCCCGAGAGATTTCAGGCATGAAGCACAGAAGGACTGACATCTCTGCCTGGAGCAGTCACCGCCCAGAGGAGCAGCAGGTGCTGTCAGACACCCGTGTCCCAGGACACATGGGGACCCCAGTCCCACACCGCTTGCCAGAACTACATTTGCAGTGAAACAGGTGCTGTTCTCTGGTGAATCATATCACCAAGAGGCTCTGTTCCCCCACCCGTTTGACAGCCTCCAAGATCTCTCGGCAGGACACTCAACATGCATCCTTTGCCTCAGCACTTTCTCAGTATGGGAAGCACAGCCCAAGGCCTCCTGTGTTAGCTGGACCATCTACTTGTCCAGAGGGGTGACCCCACATCTTTGATGATGGACATGAGGAGATGAGGTCCTTTCATCTATTGAACTCTCCTCTGTGGGCTGCTTTTCATTGTTTGGGAAGTATCTAATTTGCTTTTCTCCACCATGAGCCCTGCTGGGAACTGTGATGTCCAGGAACTACTCCATTCGGTGTTGCTTCTTGAGTCTCTAATGTCACCCCTTTTTCGGGACACCTCTCGGCAGTGCCTGCTCAGGAAGCAGTATCAAGCCATGTCTAGCTCAGTCTCCATGCATTAATTTGAATGTTTAATGCCCAAGAACAGTGCAAGCATGGACTGAATGCGATTCCATGGCAGGATCCATCTGGGCAGTCCCTCTGTCAGCATTCAACTTGGGACTGCTGACTGCTGCCCCCTTGAACATTGGTCCAAGACCATCCTTTTAGGATCATATCTCTGGATTGACAATGAGGTCTTCCAATTAGTTAAACTTAGCCTCTTCAGGGACCTTCTTGGAAGAATCCCATAGGAATGGGCCCTGCAAGGAAGAGGATTCCAAGAGAGCTGGTTAGTATTCATGCTTCAACATTTCCTTCAGGCTCAAGAACAGTGCATCCCCATGAGGAAGAAATTGAGCAAAAGGGCAAGAGAACTCTGTAGATCAACCAGGAACTCCTGTCAATACTCAAGCACAAGCAGGAGATATGTAGCAGGTGGAATCAGGAACGGGCCACTTGGAAAAAATACAGGGATTTTGCTGAAGGCCCATCTGAAATTAAATCTGGCCAAGGATGTCAAAGACAGGAAGAAGAGCTTTTTCAAATGCATAGCAACAAAAGGAAAACTAAGGAGAATGTGGGCCTGCTACTATAGGGAGCGGGGACCTGGTGACAGAAGACACAGAAAAGCTAGAGGTTCTGAATGCCTTCTTTGCATCCATCTTCACTGACAAGGCCAGCCCTCAGAAATCTCTGACCCAGGAGACCAGGGAAGAGGAATGTTGGAAGGAAGATTTTCCCTTGGGCAAAGAGGGTTGGGTTAGAGATCACCTAGGGAAATGTGACACCCACAAGTCCATGGGCCCTGTCAGGATGCATCCACAAGTACTGAGGGAGCTGATGGACACCATAGCAATCATCTTTGAAAGGTCTGGAGATCAGGAGAGGTGCCTGAGGACTGGAAGAAAGCAAATGTCACCCCAGTCTTCAAAGAGGGCAAGAAGGAGGACCCAAGAAAGTACCAGCCAGTCAGCCTCACTTCACTCCCTGGAAAGGTGATGGAGCACATGGAATACAAGGAGGTGAGCAGGAGAGTCAGCTTGAATTCACTAAAGGCAAATCATGCTTGACCAAGGTGATTGCCTTCTACCACGAGACAACTATCTGAATAGATGAGGGGAGAGCAATGGATATTGTCTACCTTGACTTCAGCCAGGCTTTCAACACTGTGTCTCACAACATCCTCGTAGGCACACTCAGGAAGTGTGGACTGGATGAGTGGACATTGAGGTGGGTTGAGAACTGGCTGAACAGCACATCCCAGAGGGTTGCAGTCTGTGGCACAAGGTCTAGTTGGAGACCTGTCACTGGTGGTGTTCCCCAAGGTTCAGTAACTGGGCCCAGTATTGTTTAATTTATCTTTCAAGGATTTGGATGAAGGGGCAGAGGCTGCCTCAGCAGGTTCACTGCCAACACAAAGCTGGGAAGAGTGGCCAGTACCCCAGAGGGCTGTGCAGCCCTTCAGAAGGACCTCAACAGGTTGGAGAGATGGGCGGAGAGGAACCACCTGAAATTCAGCAAAGGCAGATGCAGGGTCCTGCACCCGGGGAAGAATAACCCCAAGCACCAGTTCAGGCTGGGGGCTGTCCTGCTGGAAAACAGCTCTGCAGAGAAGGACCTGGGGTTCCTCGTGGCCAGCAAACTGTCCATGAGCCAGCAGTGTGTCCTTGTGGCCAAGAAGGCCAATGGTATCCTGGGGTGCATTAGGAAGATCATTGCCAGCAGGTTGAGGGAAGTGATCCTATTTCTCTTCTCAGCCCTGGTGAGGCAACATCTGGAGTGCTGTGTCGAGTTCTGGGCTTCTCGGTCCAAGAGAGACACGGAGCTCCTGGAGCAGGTCCAGCAGCGGGGAATGAAGATGACTAAGGGACTGGAGCATCTCTGTTACAAGGAAAGGCTCATGGAGCTGGGCCTGTTGTTCAGCCTCGAGAAGAGACAGCCTCGAGGGGACCTCACCAATGCCTATCAGTATCCTATGGGTGTCAGAGCAAGGAGCCAGGCTCTTCTGGGTGGTGCCAAGCACGAGGACATGACGCAATGGGCAGGAACTGATGCACAGGAAGTTCCCTCTGAATGTAGGAAGAACTTCTTTACTACGCGAGTGACCGAGCACTGGAGCAGATTGCCCAGAGAGGTTGTGGAGTCTCCCTCACTGGAGATAATCCAGAACCATCTGGACACAATCCCGTGCTGTGTGCTCTAGGAGGACCCTGCCTGAGCAGAGAGGTTGGACCAGATGACTCCATTGGTAGTCCCTTCCAACCTTATCCATTCTGGGATTCTGACCAGGCCCACAGAATTTCTTGATGAATGCTAGCAGATAATCCCACAGAAAGGGTGGGGAGCATTGCTTTCCTTGCATGTCAGCACATGAGCATGGGATGGTTCTTGTTTTAGAGAGGGTTCAGGCAAGCTAACCACTAAGCAGCCGATCTTCTTCCTTAAGTGAGCCTGCGTCCTCCCTTCACTCATTCCTGGATCTTTTTAGATCGTATCACTGAAAGAGTCTGACTTGTTTGTCGAGTGAGCCAAGGTCCTGCCTCTTCCACCCAGCACCTTTCTGCTGAAGGAGCTTTGTCACTCATCCCACATGACTTGCACTGGTGTGAGTTGGCTTTTCCCTGTATCAGGATTCCTTGGATGGACCTAAATGTCATGCTGACACCCTTCACTGGATTAACTTTGGATTCCCTGCTAACCTGTTTATTATTTCGTTTATCATGTTTCTTAGACAAGAGTTAGGAGAGATCAAAGCTGCATAGAGAGTTGTTCTTGTTTCCAGATTTGAGCTGGAAGTTTGACTTCCCTAAGCCTTATACCTTTGGCCATACTCTATGGTTGTTGCTGTCTCAGGTACCTGTGGCACAGAGTGTCCCAAACTTGCACATTATGATCAAGTGTGTGAAATACTTTGACTACAGGTAAGAGGAGAGGTCAGAATGAATGCAGAACACGGTGAAGCACAGTGTCATTGGAAATACACCTGGATGATGCATGGATGGGCTCCTGAAAACATCTGACAAGCCCCTACACATGGTGCTTAATGCTAGGAGTGATAGTAAGGTAGCATGGAGAACTGGAAGGGCTACAGTCAGCTTTAGGGAAGCCCAGTCATTGCTTAATCTTCCACTGGATGTATGAGACTGTGAGGAGTGTTTTAGATGGGAATTTTCTAAATGCCTGGGACATGTTCCCTTGGGACAGAGCAAGGAGAGGATGCTGTAAGTCCTCTGGTGGGGGGATATAGATGTCATAGCTTGGAGAGCAGCTGTAAGAGCTGGGTACTGAGGTAACACTATGGAAAAGGAGCTCAAGTGGCCACCAAAACCATCATGATCAATCTGGACCAATGTCACAGCAGATGGGAAGAGGCAGCATTTTCAGCTTTGAGAGCCGACTGCATCTGGGCAAAGTACAAGAGAAGATAGAAATCATCAGGGCAGGAGGAAGTGTAATTAATTGATACTTCTAATGTCCACAGCCACACGGTAGAACTGCTAGCTCAGTCTAACCCATTGGGGTAAAGGGGGAATTGGCAAGAGCCGTTGTGAATTGGGTTTACAAACTCTGCTAAAAATCATATTCACTCTAGAGCTGATAGCCAAACAATATGCTCTCATGCACAATTTCATCAAGGCACTCAAAGGTCTTTTATATACTCCTGAATCCCCCCCAAAAACATGTTGATTTACTTTGTAAGTACCTCCCTGCTTTGCGTGACAAGGAAGATTATGTTGTCATGGGAGACTTTGGCTTGGGATACCAAAGGATATCCTGTGCCAGGGACAGTTTCTCATCAATTTACAGATGATGGCATGCCCAAGTAAGGCAATGATTTCAGATGTCCTTATGGCAGATAAGATTGGGTTAAGATTGATCGGTGCCTAAGGACAAGGGATCAACCGAGAAACCACTTGAGACATCAGCCAGGACAAGGATGTCATGGCAGAGAACTGTGTGGTGTTATGTAGCTTTTTCTTAGAGTGAAATAAGTGGGGGATCTTGGAAAGAGCAGTGTTTTTCCAGTTTTTAAAAAAGCTGTGATCTAGTAACATGAGATGATAACTTTCAGTGAACTACTTTCTTGAATATGTGGCCATAGTACTTAGAACTTAGAAATAATAACTAACAAAAGCAATAATAAGGTTTGACCTAAATTAACAAAAATAAACCTTGTAACAACTCCAGCAGCTGTGGGTAGGGAAAAAGGAATAGAGGGACAAAAAAAAATTCAGCTGTATGAAAAAAAGGTCTTCAGCTGCTCATATCACCTCAGGAAAAAAACCCCAAAACCCTGGATGTCTAAGGAACTAACAACCTGTTCTAGTTATATTTAAAGAAACATAAATCCTAACAGTAATTTTTTTTGGTTGAAATTGGGAAAAGAAAATCAAAACAAGGCAAACAAAGAGAAGTATTCAGCAGATAACTCACCAGTTGTGTATACGGAAAATGCAGTGTGGTCAGAAGGGAATGATGATGAAGCACTTTCCAGGCCATCCTTAGCAAATAAGGAGGATCCTTGACAGGATCTCCAAATGAACACTGTTACAGTTCTAGGCTCAGGTGACCTGGAGCACACTAGTATGTGGGGTGCACGGGATGCTGTAGGGATGAACAAGCCCCCGCACAAAGCCCGAGGCTGCCTGGGGAGTTGGAGCGAGCGATGCTGAAAATAGAGCGCGGCACTGTCGCTGCATTCCTGCAAACGATGTTTGGCAAAGCTCGGTAACCTCTGTGGGGAGAAAAAAGCACTGGCTGCTGAAATCCATGGTTTGCCCAGCTCAGTTCTTAAAAGCATCGGGGAAGACATTTAAAGAAAAGCCTGAGTGAATGGGTGAAATGACGTCAGTGATTAGTCTGACAGGGCACATACAAAAGCCAATGAGAAACCAGTGGAGGGAGGGGAGGAGGGGAGAAATCACGAAGGAATGGAAAAAATCTGCAATTTAAGTAACATTTATAGAAGGGCAAGGAATTGACAGACAAAACTGATACCATTTTTGATATGTAGAAATGATGCAGACTCTCAAAAGGAGTAAATACCTCAGTCAAAATGCCAAGAGGCATTACAGAATATTTCTGAATAGGGTCAAAACAAAGGGTCTGTTGCCATACATTTATAGCCATGCATAGATACATCTAAAAGCAAGAAATAGTAGTGACTAACCTTCCCTGGGACAACAGGAGGGTTGGAAAGCCATAAGGATCAGGGTTTACAGGCAACCTTGTGCAAGGTCTCAGACAGACTCTGAAGATGTCTTTAAACATCTTTTATCCACAGGTGACACTGGTGTTCTTTGTCCTGCTTTGCATCAGAAATTGGCATAGATGGAGCAAAGACTCCTAACTGTGACTCCAGGCTGGAAAAAATGTTTTGAGAGTGAAAAGTTTTAGTTATTTTGCTGCTTAACCGAGTGTTTTTGCACAGTGACTGAAGACACTTCATGATGTTGGTCTAGATGGCAGTTCAGTCAGGCTGATAAAGGCATATGAGGAGTGTGAGGAGATGGGGAAGCTGGAGGCCATGTGAGATTTGGTACTTGGGTTCCAGCACCTAAACCAGTATCCAATTTGGCAACTAAAAAGCCGGAGATTACAGAGATTACAAACCACCCTTTTTTTTTTTTCCTTCCCAGGACTCAGAGCAAGGTCAACAAAAGTTGCTCACTTGTTTGTTGGAGGTTTGGGCAATGTCAAAGGCAGGCTTTGAGACCTGCAATGTCAGAGTTGTGTCCCCTACTACATGTAGTATTTCTCACTTAGCAACCTTGACTTTCACCCAGCATTTTAATAACCCAGTCACTTGGTCACAAGATCCTGCTGCACCTTTCCCCAGGCTGATTCGGTGCATTGGATCATTTTGCACAACCAACAGACCTTCACACACTGTGCTTCAAATTGGTCTGAAGGTGCTGAATGGTGGGGCAGATAGCCTCAGATGGTGGCCACTCACATCTTCTCTCTCAGGTGCCACCAGCCTTGTCACTAGTTTCAGCCTGGAGAGAGTGGTCTTTCTTGGCAGTTCTTTGAAAGGTTTTGCCAACCTGTTTTTCCCTAAATCCTGTTGCTTTTCATCACATGAGGGTTGAGGTGAGTGGTGAATTACTTGCAGCATAGTTACTTGTTCATCCATTTCATGCTGGAGACTGCCTGAGTCTGGCATATGGTTTGCTGCCCTCCATGTCACAGACTGTTCTCAAGTCCTGATGCTTCAGTTTGCAGTGATGGCTTCATCTGATCGCTGCTGAGGAAAATCTCCTGTCTGGCAAAACCCCAAAGCTCCTCTGACGGCAAAACATCAACTTTACTTTTCATTCATGGCCTTAAGCTTCCCTAATCACTCCCACGCCCTCTTACAGCTTTTTGGCAGCTTTCTTATCTCCAGGATGCCTTTGAAAGAAGTTTTCATCCTTCCTTTTCTATTTGTCACAGAGTCCTTTTTTTTTTCTCTAGGTTATTAAGTTTCATTTACTAGTATTTATGAGTTTTATTTTCATTTGACTACATCTTCAGCTTTTTTGATGGCTGCCTGTTCAAATCTTATGCAGTAAAGTATAACCCAGCACTGCTGTTCCTTCTAGGAACATTTAATTGAGAATAACTCCCTCAAGAAGATGACACTTCTGTAGTAAGGTAATATATGGAGGTAAGTCAGCTGTCTTACAGAAAGCAATTACAATCATCTCAGAAGAGTGAGTAACAAATCATTTGTTTTTGCAGTGTGCACACAGGGCAATTGCCCAAAGGTAGGCAGCTTGGTTTTGATGAAATGTGAGTACTGCTGGAGCCTGGAGGGGTATTTGCATACCCCAAGTCATGAACCTGTGTTTATGAATGGCATTAGTTATGAAGGAGTTTGAAACATTATCGTTTAAGATGTTTGTCTTTTATAACTGTTCAATATATGCCTTGTGTCATAGTCTTTCTATCAGAGACCTGTATCTCCTCTTCCTTGCACTGATCTTGTCAATTGCTTTGCTCAAAGAAGTGGACAGAGGATGTTTTAAATGTTCAAGACTTTTTTTACTGTGCTTACACAGTCACCACTTTGTCACATTGTGGAGTGATTTTTCAAGTGTGCCGAAATAATTTCTACATCTGCTCAAGCTAATTTTCACTACATCACATCTTCCTTAATGTTGAAATTTCATGCTGATACCTCAATAAGGAGGTGGCCTGAAGACAGCTAGCCCTTTCTTGGGGAAGCAGTGCATGTGTAGTAGTCCATGCAAATGCCAACATATAAAATAATTTCTCTAAATGCTCAAAGTTGCCATAAAACTAAATTTTTCTGTAATACCGCTGCTAATTACCATTAGCTGTCCTAAAAAAAATAAAATAAAAGGCAGAGATTACCACCCCTAGAAATGGTTGGCTGCCCATCAGAGAAAGTTGCCCTGTGGTCAGCCAGAGAGCTTTCCTCTATCTCAGGTTCATCCCTCTCCCATGACGGCTGGCCAGCTGAGGAAGGCAGAGTCAAGCCTTCAGGCAGGATCAGTGTCTTTCTGTACCTTCCCCTTGTGAGGTGTTCACAAATGGACCCATCACAGGATGGATTCTGGCTCATGGCAGCTGCTCTTGGAGTTGGTTTGTCCCAGCAAAGTGACACAATCGCTTTGCACACCTTGGCTGAACCAGAGTCTGTCTGCCTGACCAAGCATTTCTATGAGCTTTCCTTAGAAATGCTGTCAGAACAAACCTACAGCTCCCCTACTTTGGGGAAAACTCTTCTCCAGAGACAGAAGCAGCTGCCACAGCAGATCTCCCATCTTTATCCCAATACCACCCACAGTCATATATGTCAATTTTTCAAAGTGACCAAAAAGAGTATGTTTTTTTAGGTCAGGGTTGCAGTTCTGAGACAGGCTGGACACTGAGCTAGGCTTTTCCATCTGTCCAGAGGGGCCTTGCTGTGGTGCCATCTTCAGGCACAGGGTCTGGATGCAGCATGAGGATTCAGAAGAGCTGTGCTTTTTAGGGAGGTTATATGAGAGAGGAAACCAAGCCCTCCAGGCAGTCCAAAAGCTGCATGACTTGTTTACCACACTCACTCTCCCTGTTTTCATACAAGACTAACCGTGTTTTAAAGATGATGATTCCTGCCTTGCCTCGCCTGAATACCATACCATTTTTCTAGGAATTTCAAGCAGGATTGTAAACCAGTTGAAACAGTATTTTAAGAACAGTGAACCTTTATGCAAGACATTCCCAGCAATTGTTGGTCTTAGAGCACACACTCTTCCCTCCACCCCACCTCCAGGGTGTATGAATTTGCTCATTCCCAGAGCAACTTGATCGCAGGCTGGACAGGGCTCACTCTTGTTAAATAAGAATTCTTTGCTCTACCAATTTTCAGGTAGCCTTACCTCGTTTAGGAAATATAAGGCTTTTTAGGAGAAAAGGTCACTCATAGAAATGTTCCAGCTTTTAACCCAGTTCAAAATATATTTGTTACACATGGGAAAACAGGACATCTATCCCTCCCCCACCACGAGGTGTTTCAGTAGCCTCTCTGCACTTCCAGATTATCCAGATTGGAACACACACAAATACGCAGGCAGCAGCACCCAGCAGAGCCATTCAAAGCACCCAAGCGCAGCAATCGAGGCCAGGATGGGACCAACCCAAACTCATTTGTAAGCCTGACAGGTCTGCAGGCTATAAGTCTCCCCGGCAAACCCAGCTCCACAGGAGGGCTGCCTCCAGTGAGCCCCAGCATCAGGCAGCTCCCATTTAACTCCAGAGTTACCTAAAGCTCCCATGGGGCCATTTGTGGTGTAATCCAGTTGTTTCTGTTCTAGGGCTAACAAGCTGCTCAGAGTACCACCTCCTATCCAGAGGCAGGTTATTCAACCATTTTCTCTTTGCAATACAACTTTGAGTCATCACCCCCTAGTCCAGCAAACATTTAATTCTTATGCAGCTCAACTGCTGGAGATAAGCAGCTGCAGGAAACCATGTCCAGCATACCTTGATCCTGAGAGTATGAATCCTCCAGCTTATGTTCTTGCTGCATCCAGATCAGGGTCTAAAACAGTTGGGGTCTGGACCACAGCTCCAACCGTGCCTGCCAGGGAGAGAACACATCAGCCCTGAGATGCTAAATTAAGCTGCTAAAAATGGAGGGCCACGTGATTTGTGCAATGCATCGCTTATCTGTCCTAGTGCTAACAGGTCATGGAAGGCTCCATCCCTGCCCGGCAGCATTCATGCTTCCAGAACTAATGCAGGGAGTCAGAGGGCTGACACTCACCTTGCAGAGATTTGCTGCTCAGCAGCTTAACTGCAACTGCCCCTCCTTACGCACAGAATTAAGCCAGAATTAAGACTGGCCACCACCATGCCAACACTGGCCTCCAACACGTCCCTTGGCAGCCATTTCCTCTCGGGCAGAGCCAATTCATTTCAAAAGGTAAAAGCAAATGAAATACCCTCCCTCTACTATCAGGAAGTATCTTCCTCGTCCCTTACCAAGGCAGGGGGCAGGGAGAAGAATTAATTAGTTTCTTATGCCCCTTTACGAAACCAAATGCAAAGGGAGTAATCTCATCTGCTCAGCATTTTTATTCTGCATACACCCATCAGACAAGCAAATCCAGAGCTAGAAGGTGGATGGAGCCACAGAGCTGCTTTCCATCCTACCACACAGCAGTCCTGCTGTGCAGCACAGCCCTGCACCACACCTTGTTTTGGCTCACGGGCAGGAGTCTCGGCTCTCACATGTGGAACAAGCAGCTCAGCAGTCTGCGCGTCCCGGCTCCACTCACTGCTGCTTGCAGGGATTGCCAAGCAGGCGCCTGCATCTGCTCATCGCACAGCCCCCTCGTCCCATTTTCCCTGACAGACAGACAAGGCTTTTCAGATGGTGATCACTTTTATTGATGTAAGGTGGTACACAAACAGATCAGTTTCTATCAGCCTCTCCACCTCCCCCAGGCTCGGGGAGAAGTTGGAGGAGTGGGGGAGACAAGGGAACAGAACTGGCCTCTCACTGCAGGATGCAGAGCTAAGCGGTGGTGAGTAAGGGCAGGGGCTCCAACAAAGGAGAGTCCTGCTTCCCTAGGCAGCAGGGGGGCTGTGTGCTCGGCTTACTCCTTGGATGCCATGTGGACCATCAAGTCCACAACACGGTTGCTGTATCCATATTCATTATCATACCTGGGGACAGAAAACAAGGGCTGTCAGGGATGACCCATTTCTTGCACCACTTCTTCCAGCTCCTCTGCCCCATCCCACACAAGTGAACTCCCATCCACCCCCCCGAGGAGGGGAAGGAGAAGCCTCCAATCATTTCAGCTAAGAAACAATCTCACTCCACAGAGCCCATTACAAGTTGGAGCCACTCCACACCACAAGAGTCTGTGTATCTGCCCGGATCACCAGGACAGAAGTCTGTAACCTGTCTGTGCCAGTGCCCCTGGGCTGCACCTACCAGGAAACCAGCTTGACAAAATGGTCGTTCAGTGCAATGCCAGCACCCGCATCAAAGGTGGAGGAATGGCTGTCACCGTTGAAGTCACAGGAGACAACCTAAAACAGAGAGGAAATTTTAATAGTGCACATGGGCTGCCCACAGCCTGATCCCCAAGAGCCCAAACCAGGATCCCAGCAAAGCTGCTGCCAATCGTCTTTTAGAAAAATGAGGCAAGTGCCAACAACCACAGGCCAAGAGAGCAGGCATTCCTTACCTGGTCCTCTGTGTATGCCAGGATGCCCTTCAGGGGCCCATCAGCAGCAGCCTTCACTACCCTCTTGATGTCGTCATACTTGGCCTGAGGAGAGACAGATTCAAGATGGTCAGATCCCAAGGCACACAAAATGTCCACCAGGGGATGAACGAGACACACATGGGAACAGGCCAGCAGGTGCTCTTTCCACAAAGATCAGATCTTAAGGACAAGATGGATGCAGAGAGAGCAATTCTAGACACAAGACAGTTTAAAGGAAGCAGGGGCACACCTGGAGGTTGTTAGGACCTTGTCCACAACACTTACTGGTTTTTCCAGACGGCAGGTCAGGTCCACAACAGAGACATTAGGAGTTGGCACACGGAAAGCCATTCCAGTAAGTTTCCTGTGAGAGACGTGAGTCAGCAAGGAACAGCATCTGGCACTCCTCTGCCAGCCTAGGAATGTTCTGCCTCCTCCTGACACCTGAGAAGGGACAACACTCACCCATTGAGCTCAGGAATGACTTTTCCCACAGCCTTAGCAGCTCCAGTAGATGCTGGGATAATGTTCTGAGCAGCACCTCTGCCATCCCTCCAGAGCTTTCCAGAGGGTCCATCCACTGTCTTCTGTGTGGCTGTGATGGCATGGACAGTGGTCTGAAGAAAGAGCACAGGAGTAAAAACACAGCCAATATTCTCCAGAAACAGCATCCCAGGTGACACAGGGAGCACAGATCCTTTCCCTCTCACACGAGGGGATCTGTGGATAGGGCACCCTCTTCAGCACCAAGATGCAGACCTACCATAAGACCCTCCACGATGCCAAAGTTGTCATGGATGACCTTGGCCAAGGGCGCCAGGCAGTTAGTAGTGCAGGAAGCATTGCTGGGGTAGAGAGAGAGACATCAGCCAGAGGCAAAACGTCCACTGGAGGAGAGACCCCAGCTGGGGAGAGTTCCAGGCCAGAAAGCATCTTCCTCTTTCCTTACCTGACAATTTTCAGAGACTTGTCATACTTCTCGTGGTTGACACCCATCACGAACATGGGAGCATCAGCTGAGGGGGCAGAGATGATAACACGCTTGGCACCGCCCTTCAGGTGAGCCTGGAGAGAAACAGGTAAGATCCCTCCAATCTCACTTCTTCAGACAACCTCTTCTGCACAGCCCCACCTTGAGCAGCTCTGTACATGGTGATTTGCCCCACAGGCAGAAGTGGCAACATCCCTTCTCCTGTGTGCCTCTGTGGCATACTCACCCCGGCCTTATCCATGGTGGTGAAGACACCGGTGGACTCCACAACATATTCAGCACCAGCATCTCCCCACTTGATGTTGCTGGGGTCACGCCTAAGGAGGAACAAAATTTTAAGAGCTGCTTCGTGAGACACCTGCTTTTATCCTCCAAAGAGGTGAGAGAGAGAGAGATATATATACTTACTCCTGGAAGATGGTGATAGCGTTCCCGTTAATCACAAGTTTCCCATTCTCAGCCTTGACAGTGCCCTTGAAGTGACCATGAGTCGAGTCATATTTGAACATGTAAACCTAGTAAAGAGAGGAGGAGTGGAAGGTCAGGCACCCCGGTTGCCGTTCTTCTGTAACACCCTGGGAAGCTACTAGAACAGATCCAGAGCAGACCTACTCGGAGAAGCCCAGAGGGGGCACTGCAAGGCAACTCACCATGTAGTTCAGATCAATGAAAGGATCGTTGATGGCCACCACTTGGACTTTGCCGGAGAGGATGGCAGCCCGGGTGACCAGGCGGCCGATGCGGCCAAATCTGGAAAGAGAAAGACGTGGGTGAGGAGGCACAACATGGAACCTGCCGAGCTGGGCATAGCAGGCAGTCCTTGGCAGCCTTCCCTCGGTATCATCCGCTGCTCCCTGCCCCACAGGGCGGGAGGAAGTCCTGCAGCCCGTCCAAAGGCCAAGGCACCCCGGTTAAAGATTAAGAGCGACCCCCGCCCCGGAAAGGTCAATCGCTAAATTTACTACGAGCCCCGGGGATCCGGTTACTCCTCGGCCAGGCACGAGAAGGTCACATCCCCAGGGCCGCCATCGATACATGATCCACCGGGCGACCTTTCGGTGGGGGGCTGCGGGGATCCCCGGGAATGGGGGGAGGGAAATTGGGGCAGCCGGGCAGCGGCAGCGCCTTCCGGGGTGAGTCACCCCGAATCCACAGGGAAATGAGTCAGCAGCACCGCTCTGCCCCGGGGGGAGCCGGCGGAGCGGGGCCGGCGGGGTTCAGCCACCCACCCACCCCCCCTC
>WBMZ01001689.1:112607-153455 GCA_013400975.1 Atrichornis clamosus | reverse complement strand
CGGGGGGCGGGCCGGGGGCGGCACCGGGCCTCAGCTGGGCCGCGGTTCAGCGCCGGGTTCTTTAGCATCACAAAAGCGGAGGGGGGAGCGCTGTCTCCCCCCGTCCCACGCGTGCCTGGGGCCGCCGCGCCCGACGCGTGTGCTCAGGCTGCAGCCACCGCCCTCGGGTGCAAAGCGGCCCCGGGACCCCCGCGAACCCCCCGGCGGCGGCACGACGGGGGTCGGGGTAGCCGCCGTCGGGGGGAACCTTCCCCCAGGCCCGGCCACCCCCCGGCCGCCCCCGCGCCCGGATTTCGTTTGTCCCCGCGGTGAGGGTCTTCCCCGACGCCGCCCGTGAGGAGCGGGGGGCTCTTCCCCCTTCGTTAATTAATTAAGGAGCGCGGAGATGTAGCGGCTGTCTGACCCCCGGCCAGCGGCGCGCTGCGGCTGCGAGAGGTTAATTGCTCTAATTGAAGACGGGGAGAAAGGGGACGGTGCGTGTGCGGAGCACGCGTGAGCGCACGGGGATGCCGGCGCGGGCACGCGCGGGGCTGCGGGTGTAGCTGTGTGTGCGGGTTGTGTTGTGCGGCAGCTGTGGGGCTGTGCGGGTGCCTGTGCGTGCACACAGGTGTTTGTGCCCGTGCCCTGTGCTTGTGCTCTGTTCCCCGGGTGCTCGCGTTTCTGCGTGTGCCGGGTGCGTTCCCAGGGACGCGTGGGTCCGTGTTTGTCTGGCTGTGCCGGGGGGAACAGCCCCGTGCGTGTGTGCACCGCTTGTCCCAGGCGGCCGGAGCTGATAATTGTGGTTGTTACTGTGAGCCCGTTAATCCCCCGAATCCCTTTACCTCCTGCTCGCGGGGGATTACAAATTAATAAAAGCAGCTTAGGGGCGGGAGCCTCCAAACACACATATGCTCCTGCCCGCGGCAGCACGGGGACTTTCGCCCGCTCCTGGGGGCAGCCGGGGAGCCCCCACTGAGCCCCCGACCTCGTGGCACCCACAGCGCTGCGGATCACCCGGGGTGCCAGCCCACCTTCCTGCCCGTTCCCCGCCTCCGGGTCCTGCGAGGCCGAGGGCTGGGCCAGGACTGTCCCCCGGGATGGCTCATCTGGCCACGGACAGGCTCGAGTCTGCGGGACAGCTCAGCCCCGTGTGGTTGGAAAATAATGCAGGGAGACATCTGGGGACCAGGATCTGCGGTCCCCAAATAAAGGAGCAGGAAATGCCAGGCTGGAGCTGGGGTACAGGTACAGCCCTGCTGCAGTGTGACCAATGTCGTGCTGCAGTGACACCCGGGGCCACCAGCACTGGCACCTGAGTCTCCCCAGGGACATGAGCAGCTTCTGGGGGGCAGCTGATAACCCACACGGTCCCTTTTCAGCTCGGGTTTTAAGGGGACTTTTAGTTTGAGCCCCTAAGGAAGCACTTGAAGAACACGTGTGTGTGTGTGTGTGGTGGTGCCTGTTCCCTGTGCACGGGGCAGGGTCGTGGGCAGGGGCTGTGTCCCACTCGGGACCATCAGTGGCACCTGCCAGCCCCGGGGTCTCTCACACTGTGGCACCCAGGACCCCACAAAAGCCCCTTGTGCTGATGTCTCCCTGCACACCCCCCTGTGCCCTCCTGCACCAGACCTGCCCACGGGTTTCTGCCACTACCAATAAAAACCAACCCACCCAAACATTTATTTCTTCCTGGTTTTCTTTCTCTTCTCTGGTTCAGAAGATTCCTTAGCAGCTCCTTAGAAGCCTGGGCTTAAAAAGACACCTCCATGAGATGACAGATGTGGTCTGACACAGACGTGTTCATGAGCTGTCCTGGCAATAGAGTTTAGCTAAAACCAATTTGCAAACACAGGTAAAGAGCCCAAATGCACCACTTTGCCCAAACGTTTGCAGTTTATTTTAAACAAGCACATTAATTTACAGTTTAGTACAAAACACTTTTCCTTCCAAGAGAGGAACGAGACAGTAAAAACCCAACCCAACCAAACCAGAACAGACTTGAAAATGTCAAGTTATCGACTTCAAATAAATAGAACATTTAAATTACTGAAATGGTATCGTCACTATTTTCAACACCTCATGTGCAACAACACACCTGGGACCTTTGTTCCCATCCAGTTCTGTGCAGGAACAGCAGGATGGATACACTGCTGGAAATAGAAAATTAGCAGTTCTCAGGAATAACTTCATTAGGCTTCTTTAGCACTTGCAGTTTCTCTCTCTCTCTCTCCTGGCACATTCTACCCTTTTTACTTTCTATGCAGGTTTAATATTTCCTCTGTGAAAACATCCCGAGAGCAAAAAAAGCTCCATGAATTACAAATGGCCAAGAAATCCCTCCTGGAACTGGCTGCCCCCAGCACGGCAGGATCCCCACAGGGAAGTGGCATTGCAGGAACCTCTGTGGACAACACACCACAAAAATAAAAGATCAAGGAGATGGGGCTTGGAGGCAATTTTTAAACCAGAAACACTTTCCTGGCAGTGTCACCCACCCCCCAGCACAGACTGTATTGTTACAGACACATAAAATGGTATCATTTGTCCTTAGAAAGACAGAAAGTAAAACCAAGATTTACACAAGTGAATTCAAAGTCAAGAAAACCTTCCCAGATGAGGTCAATGAAGTGAAAGCCTTGCCTGGTTCACTGGCCAGAGCGGGAGCACCAACACAGACAAAAAACATCCTAATTTCATACTTTAAACTCTGAATAAACAAAAAAATCCACTGAAGTTTGAGTATTGATTCATTTCGTTGTGTTTGCAGCAGGGTCACAGCAATGTGGGTTAATGAGCTGTAGCAAAAGCCCCACCTTATTCCAAACCCACATTTGCTGTTTTTTAATGGCAAAATCATCCCTGCAAACTCCCAAAGTCTTTTGCTTTCATGTGCGGATGAAAACGAGCCAAAGCCAATGAAACCAGGTCTACAGATGTGGTAGAATTCCAACCAACAGCAGCAATGACTCATTTGCAACTTGAGAATGTGCAACAACACTGACAGCAGGGATTAACTGGCCCCATTTTCCAGATCCAGCACCGCTATGCTGGGTTGGGTTTTCCTGGGGTTTGGATTTGTTTTTTAAAGCTAAGTGTCCTTGGCTGTGGGCTGAGAACACCTGCCCAGATCAGGCGACCAAAAAGTTACCTGATTTTCAAAGCTAAATGTGGGATCTCCAGGTTTTCCTCTTAATGAGCCTCCTCCTGGGATGTCTCACTGGATTCCAGCCCAAACCAAACAGCCCTGATGGGCCTGGACCCCCTTCCCCACGGGCTCACCATCATTCCCTTGGTTACAGGTGTTTGAACACTCAATTCCAGGTGCTCCGATGATAGGGAGCCCTAAATTCCCCAAGAGACAAGACCCAGGGATGGCTCCTTGTGCCAGAACTCTGGAACACTGCGGGTCCTCAAAGGGCACAGAGTGGCTCTGAGGAGGCTGCACAGGGCACAGGGCAGGAGCTGCTCTCCAGCTCCATGCAGGAAGCCTGGAGTCCCATTCCTGCCCTTGGAGCAGGAGCCATGGAGCACATCCAACAGTGAGGGTGGCCGAGGAAAGCACAGGCCGTGCCCCTCTGCAGGAATGTTGGACTGACAGTGTCATGTGAACCGAGATTTTTTTCCTCTGCCACGTTCACAACAACCCCAGAGAGTTGTTCCTTTACCTTTGTTTCATTTTGACAAACTTAAGCAACAAGGGACAGTGAATCCTTGAAGCTCAATTCTGTTATTCCAATTGGATGCCACAGAAACACATCAGAAATACTCAATTTTGTGAAGAAACAACATTTGATTATGAAAAAATAGCCCTGTGGAGCTTTTGTGCTTTTTTTGTTGCCAGGCTTCAAACCTTCTGTGCTGGGGTTTATGAGGGAAATCAGAGGAGGACACACGAATGGTGTAAACACAGGGAATTGGCCAGGGACTCCTTATTCCTTCTCATGTAACAGAGGAGCCAGCAAACATTCAATTACATTAAAAGTTGCAAATGTAGAATTGAAAGGAAAAGCCTTTTTATATAACATAATTAATCTGGAGAACTCACTGCCACGAGAAAACATCGAGGCCAAAACCTATTAGGATTAACTAAAGATTAGGTAATGGATAACTAGAACATGCTCAATTACATTGGATAGGATTATAAACTTCACTATCCAGGATGTGAATTATCCCCCCCAGCCAGGATCACAGGAACTCCTATGCCCAGTGGTAATTTTAGAACTATTTTCATGGTCTCTTCTCATTGCTGCCCACCAGGACTCCAGACTGACCTGCAAAGGGAAACGCAACATCCCCAACTGCTGCCACACCATTAGAGACCCTTCCTGACCCCAGCAGGAGCACTCCAGCAGCAGGGATGGAGGGAAGGGCTGTTCTCTGCACTGCACAGACACCTTCACACCTGACACTCTGAGCTCAGAGCTGGAAACACCAAGGGAAGCATTAATTGCTCTGTTGTGATGGAGTAATTCAATAAAAGAAACTCAGTATTTCCAGATTTTTAAATCTGTTCTGCCATGGTAATACAAGTCTTGCTGTCCTTCACTCAAAACATTGTTTTCCTTTAGTAGAGTCCATCAGGATTGGCTTCCACCAGGATAATACAATAATTATTTATTACCAGCTCCTTTCTTGGTTCATAAATGAGGTGAGTTATCCAGTGCTCCATGAACACATCCAATAGTGCAGCAAGTAAAGCACCAGGTCTGAGTCTGTCCTTGTTCACACCTAATCTCCAATAAAATGATTAGCAATCAGAATCAGGTTGTTAATTGTGCCCCAGAACTCTCATCCTAGTGGACACACACACACATTCTTGGCTGGAATGCACCAGAGAATGGATGGATGATTTGAACATGGAATGCTTCCTACTTCAAATAAGCCATGTAAATAATATTTCAGAAAGTCACATAGGTTTAGAATTGATTTAATCAGACTAGAACTCTTGTTTCCTGAAAAAAAATCAGAATTTCTGCTTCTCCAAATGAAGCAGCCAAGGTACCGTTGGAACCGTTCAGCACTCGGGGAGGTGAAATCAGCTCTGGATGAATTAAAAAAAAAATAACACCTGACTTGAGGTACACAAAACAATATCCAATTTCCTTCTCCAGCAGGCACAGTGGATTGCATAATGCAATGTTTACTCTGGAAATGAGTAAAGGATGTCGGTGGTAAGTCATGGAAAAACCTTAACTGCCAAATGCAACGCTCCCCTGTGAGCACGCTGACGCGGCCTCGGGCAGGGCCCGGGCTCCTCAAGGCCAGCTCCACCTGTTCAGCTGAACACCTGGGAAACGCCTCGGGAAGAAAGGGCTCTGAAACAAGGAATACTGTATATAAAATCCCTGATCATAAATATTAAAGCTGTGTCTGGTTTCGAACAGCCACGTACAACCAGAACTCCTACACAGAGGAACGGTAATACTTCACTTTCCAGCGCTTGGATCTCACCCGGAAAAAAAAGTACATGATCATTAAAAACAAGGATGAAGCTACATAGAGGATGACACACAGACTCATGTCTAGGTTGGAAAATCCAATCCCCAGGAAGGACACAGCCTGCCTGGTCCCTTTGAGGTTCACGGATGCAGCCGCGCTTTTCCCGCTACCTTGGACAGCTCCAGGGTTTCCCACTGGCTTCTCTAACACCTTAGAGCCTGAATCTACTGGGTTTTCCTTATCCTGGATCCTATTTTCTCCGTTTCCCCCTGGTTTCTTCAGCAGCTGTTTGTCTTTCACCTCCCTCGTGTCTCCCTGCTCATTTTCACCGGGGTCAGTCTGGCTCTCTGTGTATTTATAGAGAATATTTTCGCTGCTGTAGTGGGACTTCAGGAACTGCAGAACTTGGTCTTCATTCCAGCTGTGCAGTCCTTTGATTTCTTCATGACAAGCAGGACAAATGTCTGGAGTTGGCCACTGAACTTTGGGAAATTTTGGATCTTCAGTCAAATCACCTAAGTGGGAAGAGGAAAAAATACATTTAAAAAAATAATGAGGAATGAAGTGGGAAAGCTGCACCATCGGACACTTCACAGAGAGAGTTTTCCAATTACAGTGAGGTTGGCAAAAAAAAAATCCCACAGCACAATAATGTATTAAACCAAGACAATCACAAACTTGGAAATTTCCTTATGAATGCATTAATTCTGACCCGAAACATTTCAAAACACAACCACTAAATCATAATTATTTCCCTTTTCTCACAGTAAAAGCTGCAGCATTTGAATCCCAACCCTGGGAGTTGCTGCAGTTGCTGCTTTTAGAAGGCAGGAACAGACAACTGTCTGGGCCCTGCAGGGTTAACCTGAATTATGGTGCAAAACAAACTGCTCTTTTCACTCAGTGCTCCTTAATCCCTGTTTTCTGCCTGGTTTGCAGGAGCAGCTTCAAGGCCAAAATCTCAGACATTTTCATGTTTCTGTGTTGTGAACCATTCCATCCCAAGCTTGCTTTTCCACAGCTCTGCATAATTTGCAGTACTTTAAAAGCCCCTCTCATGTTGAAGATGCATTTTTCACCTAAAAACCAAGCCTTTAAACATTTAACAATTGAATTAGATCCAATTTCAACATATCTGTCTCGATGGCAAAGAGCTGAACACTGTAGCTGGTGTCACACTTTGCTCTAAAAAACAGTATTTTAAAATGTGATTGGAGATAATTTTTAGAAAAAAATCTCCGTCTGGTAAAAGCCCCAATTTATTTACCTGATTAGTACATTAACATTCAAAATATTTCAGAAATACAGATTCTCATTTTAAAAATATTATTTTTATTCTTTTTAAAGGCAGGAAATTTCCATATGGTTTTGAGTAAAATAGGGATTCAAAGGACACTTAAAAAATATTTGCCTCCTTGCTATTTACAAACAAGAGAGCAAATTTGCTTTTTTATCCTAAAGATCACTCAGCAATCCACTTGTTCCAATAAGGAACGTAGAAACAGAATGTCTTACAGCAAGGTTACAAACAGAAAACTGCCTGTACTTGGTGTTTTCCTGCCAAAGAGGAACACGCAGTAAATCCTGTCCATCCTAAAGCAACAGGGAATAATTCAATAGGGCTGAGCCTCCTGACCCACCCCTGAAGGCTGACCCAGGGTGTTTGCATTGACCAAACACCATTTCTCACTGAAAGCCACACGGGGGACCACAAATACAGATGCAGCTTTTAAGGGTGAAAATACATCACTGTCCCACAGAGAAATTTTAGCAAACTTAAAAAGCGTAATTTAACATTGTTATTTATTCCAGTGTGTTTATACTTCTTACTAAAAGGGTATTTTAGCTGGCTGCTGCATCACCTAAATCAATATCTATGTGAGTTTTCCAATACCTTAATGTTCTAAATAAGTGCATTGCTGCACCACTTAGCAAGTCCAGGTCCTCAGGAGTTGCCTGGTCTGTGCTCAGCCCAGCAATAGGAATCAAAATTAGGGGATGTTTTTATTAAATCTCTTATCCTTTCCTTTTTTTCTCCTCAGAGAAAAGAGACAAACTGTTTGTACTCACAACAGTATTTAATACTTCATAAATCTTGGGAATTCAGCATAAGCATAATACAAACACAATGTAGCATATTTAAATTGTAACTAATGCTACATTACCCAGATCCATAACAGAAGACAGGGATTTAGTGCAAAGAGAAACCAATTTTCTTTAGTGCTTTAGTTACTTGATACCCCCGTAACAGGATGGATTAAACACAACCAGTATTTTACAGTCTCACTGAAAACACAGGGATCTGGAGGGGGCACAGATTTCCTTTATACAGCAATTTTATTTTATTCAGTTGCTGATCTGCCAATAGTTGAGGCTCTTTTATCCTGAGAAAGCCTCTTGTCCAATTGGCATTGTTTTCCATGCAGCACCACCCTGAACAAAACGAAGAGAGGTTTTAACATCTCTTTAGACTGTTACAGAAAGAAATTTAATTATTTTTTATCCACTGCTAAGCAGCTGAACTCTCCCTTTTGGAGAAGGCTTTGATTTGTGCTCCAGACAGAGCCTCTCATCAACAGGTGAAATCTCAGGAGAAAACACCTCTGAGAATGATGTTTTTTAGTTCTGTACCAGCATCTCTCTGAGGTGCTTCTCTCCCATACCTGCCAGCCTGTTGTTCACCACGTTGTGCTTCTCCCAGAGCCACAGCACAGCCTTGTCCAAGGTTTTCACAGAGTCCATGGACTCTTTGGCCATTTCTTCAAAGTGCTGAGCACAGGCCTTGCACCCAAAGAAGTGGTGGATGTATCTCCTCATGACCTGGAGCACAATTTGGGGATTGTCTTCAAGGCCTGCAAGACAAGTGACAGACACAGCTCCAACACAGAAGAGTGAACTGGGGGAGAGGGAAAGGAAATGTTGCTCCATTCTTGTTCCACACAATTGATACCTGACTCTGGAGATCTGAAACCAATCCCTTTTGTATTTTAAAATTTATCCCACACATACTAACACATTTAGTTTGTACAGTTGTGCTCAAAGTTACCCTGAACAACACAAAAGAACAGAAGTCAAATGTTCCCTACAGAGAAATTCCTCCTTTCAAAGAGTATCTTAAAATTTGAGGGGAAAACAAATGTAGTTAATGAAACGCAAACATTAAATTTTATCAAGAGTACATTGTGAAATTGTTAAAATAGGCTAAGTTCACACTGTCTACATGTCACAACTCCTGTGCAAGTAGAGATTCTCTCCAAGATCTTGCCCAAGGACTAAATGAGCATTTATGTGATGTATTCACCACCACATTCATGCCCAGGCACTGAAGTTCTGGTGACCTTGCTGCTGAAAACCCAAGAGTCGAAGCCCCTCTGGTAAGTACTGCCCAAGGTGCCTGTGATGTCTGTTTGCTACTCCATAATTCTGAGGAATTAGACAATCCCACAATCTCATTACAGTTATTAATTCCACGGGTTTTTTTGGCAGGCACTGAATGCACAGAGCAGCTGCTGAGCAACATTTGCACTTTCGAGAGTAAATCAGGAATTCCTCCTAAAATGCACACAAAGACATTATTCTTTCTATAATATTCATACTTTTACACTAAAAATAATGCAAAAGAATAATTAATTCAGCAGTAAAATAAGGTCTTCACAAATTGAGAACTTTGTGGCCTTTATTGTGTCAGGAGGTAGTTCCTGACATCTGTAAGAGGCTTGAAAACCTGATATAATTTGTTGAAATCTTAATGGTTTCATCTCTGTCTCCCAGAATTTCTGATTCATGCTTAATTGACCCAGTAAATTATGTCAAAATGTATTTTAAAATGTACTGCATGTTACCATGAACATACACTTGTCAAATTAAACACATTTTATGGTGCAGATTGATCAAATTACAGACTCCTGCTGCTGAACACCATGAGTAATTTACTATTGCTTTGGTTTTTTTGGAAAAAAAAAATCCTCAACAAAACCTGCTCCAACTATCAGAGCACTCATCTGTTACATATACGGGGAATACATTAAGACTGCCAGCAACACCTTTATTTAGAACAACAACATGATATTTTTAAACACAACAGCAAAAAAGAAGTCTTTAAAGCCAAAAAGAAATCCTAAAAAATAAACAATCTCTCCTCAGCCATTCAATATCTGTGATTGAATAGAGATGTATAAATAAAAGCTATGAGATTAAAGCAGATTAAATTACTGCATTAAAAGAAAGGCTGAAAAATTATTTTGGAAGTTGAAATGAATTTCAGTTTTACCATTTTTACTAAAATATGCATTTAGAAAAAAACAACAACAAATACAATAAAAGTAACTACCACCAAATAATCTCTTTGTGCAGAAACAGATTCATACACAAATTTAATTACATCTGTTCTCCTGTGCAATGTTACACTCCTGAAAATTCATTTTGTGGGGAGATCTTTCGAATTCAGCAATAGTTTAAAAAATAAATCCAGATAATTTATTATAATATCCACAAGCCTGTTTTATTCACACCAACAGATCGTATTACCTAAAACTACATTTATTATAATTATGTTCAGGACTTGATTTTACACATGATTTCTACAATGATTTCACACATTCTTGGGTGTGAGCAGTTCTGTTCCGAGTTCCTTTGGATCCCTGCTGCTGCTCCCACTGCAGGTTCAAATTTGCCCATTCAACATTAAAACATTCCAAACATAGACCAATAAAATCATTTTATCAAGAAAGCCCCAGCAAGTTCACCCAGAGTGCCAGGCCCTGGAGCAGAGGGAACGATCAAGAAAAATACATCTGCTTTAGGAAGAAAACAATTGCAAAATGGCTCATTTTGTTTGTTTTTCTTTTATCAGCCCCGAGATGAATCTTCTATTAACATCTGCCATGTATCATCGTGTAATCCTCCTTTTCTCTTTCCTCCCAAACTACTGCAATTCAGGGTAACCCTAATCTTTAAAGTGGACAAGAACCATAAAACCCTACCTGTGGTGGGAAGGATTAGGGAGTACATCATGCTTTTTAGTAGATGGGATTTAAACAAGCAATAAGGAGAGGAAAACCTCCCAAGACATAATCCCACAGTCTCAGACTGACCCAATTCTTTCACCATAAGAAGTGATCATCACATATCTGGCCCGATTTACAGCCAGGGTTAACTGTGCCAAAGAGTTCTCAGGTTCTACAATGTATTTTTGACTTCAGGCTCACGTTTGAAACACACAATTTTGTACAGTTAAATATTAAGGGGTTTTTTTTAAAGATTTAATCAGAATACTTTGGGACAAAAGGGGAAATTTAACTTATGCAGGATCCTGCTGAAAAGCTAAAAATCATCCACTACAAAAATCATACACTACATCCATCCTCAAACTCACCAGGCAGGGAATGCACTAAATTGAAGAAATTCAACCTACTGCCCCAGGAATAAACAAAGAAAACAAAGAGAGAAACAAAAATCAACAACAGGATGATTTGCTATCAAAAATGCCTATTCTGCAGGAGAACCATTAAGATTTGAAAGATTGTCACCCTGATTGCAAATAAGGCTGGACAAATGTATGTATCTATAATGTGAAATAATAAAATATTTTTTAAATAGAATCAGTAGATTTCAAATTTCTGGATTTTTTAATGTAGTAACAGTCTGTGTAGAATGCTCATATTCCTTGGAAAAGACATTTACAAAGGTTTAAATGAAAACTAAATAGAACTGTAACCAAACAAAGCACTGTCCTGGCAAGAATAAAAACACACGAAGACCAAAATTTTAGCATATAGTCTATAGGCCTTTAGCCTATAGGCCTTATTCTATTTTCATTGGGTGAGGAAAATAGATTTTATATCCAGCGTGTTTCTTAAACAGGAATCATCACCAGAATATTAACACTCAGCTTCACAAGATGCTGCAAGTTTAAAAATAAGCAATTTTACAGAGTGCTGGCAAAGTAGTAAATCACTGCAGGGATTAATGACAGGTACATTCAGCTGAAAAAAAGACAACCCAAACAGTCATAACATTCAGTATTTAAGAAATAACATTACAGAAGGATCAGCTGATGGCTGCACATCTTTTATAGCTACTAAACTCTATGGTCAAACCTCATTTTCCTCAAATTTCATTCCCAGTGCAACCTCAGGTAACCTGAATCATTTTCATCCCTTTTCAAGGAGCTGAAAATTTCTTTGTTTGAAATTTGTTTTTTTTCTTTTTCTGCTTTATTACTGCCAGCTTTAGGGCCACACACTTCATTTAGCACATTTCTAAGCACGGGAAAGGCTTTCCAAGCCTTCCTGCTGCAGCCAAGCTCTGACCCCTGCTGGTGCAGACCTGCAGCCACTCTCCTCCACAAACGGATTCCTTGAGGATTTACACACCAAAAACATTTGCTGCTCACCTGTGTTTATCAAAGCTTTTGGTCTCAGTGCAGCCTGAACAGTGAGAGTGTGGAACAGCTTCCAAAGGGAGCAGCTGTATCCTCTCAGCTCTGGTCTGCTGCCCTGGCAACCAACCCACTGGACTTTCCTAGTGAGAAATATCCCAGAAATCTGAAAAAAAAAAAAAAGATGTATTTAAGATATGTGCTGCTTTGGGACCTAAATGCACCCAAAATGTAGCTCGGAATGTAACAGCACAGTTGATCCTACCTGGACTTGAGGAGATCCAAGGGTAATGAACAATAAATGACTCTCTGTACTTATTGTTAATGAATTCATGCTTAAGGCAAATTAACTTTTAACAATCCTAAGTCTCAGATACTCTGATGCACCATCGTGAAACTCATCCCTCTTGGACAAGTATTCCATGATACAAAATGTTCAGTCATTGACATCAAACCTACTAAAATCAGTCTGACAGAACACACAAAGCAGCTTAACCTGTAAAAAAAATTTCTTTTAAGAGCAGTGTGAACACAACACACAAAAACATTCCTGTACACTGACAGAGCTCCAGTTTCCCTGGGCACATTCAAAATTCCCTACTACTCCACAAGGTTTACATGACTCCCAGTGGTAAAGCCTTAACTTGTTGGAAAATTCAGTATTATTTCTTCTTAGAACAAACCCACTCCTTGTTCATTACACCTAAAATCCAGTGCAAGAATTCAGTTCCTGAGACTTCAATCTCTGCTTCCTAAAACGCACAGGAGGTTTCCAGATCTCAGACAGCAAATAAGGAAGAAAGACTTGTTAAGTTCTGTGCAAAGACAGGCTTTGCATTGCCAAAGTGGGATGGGATTCCAGCAAGGAAATTAAAGAATATTTGGGGAAACTCTTCAGGAATAATGCACGTTTCTCATCACTTAAACTCTGACCTTCGAGAGAATCCTGCTGATAGCAGGCACAGCCAAGGCAAATCAAAAATATCCTTTGGGAATCTTGCATCCCTGGGAGCTGCCATTAGGGAACACTTATTGCTTGCTCATTACAAAACCCAGCCAGGATTGTGTGTTTCAATTCTCTCATTTCAATTTCTTCATGTGGATGTTTGGGTTTTTTTTCCCCTGGTAATGATTTCACTTTATTTTCATTTTAACCTTCTTATAACTCCATTATGACTGAGGGACCATCAGTAAGTGATGTCTTAGATTGATATAGAATCTTATCCTTTACTAATGCTGTGTTTTATGCTGGAACTGGGAACAGCTTACCCGCATTTTGTTGTTGACCAGATCCAGGATAGCATCATAAGGGATTTTGTCTAATGGAAGGCTCACCAGCCACTCTTGTAAGGTCTCTAACAACTTTACCACAGGCTGCCGGCCAGGAAAAAGCTGAGAAAAAGAAAAAAAAAGTCAAGGAAGAAAATATTTTAAAGCACAAATCTCATTAGCAGCAAGACACTTCTGGCTTTATCTAAATGTTTTTCCTGTATTTAATTATAAGCCAATTAATTACTTGCTTTGCTTTCAGTAAAAAGCCATCTCACATTTTTGCTTACAAAATTCAACAAGTTTTATGTGCAAAATGTTAAAAATGAAGCTACTGAATAGCAGGCAGGAATGCTAGAGAACAACTTGACATTACACAGAATTGCACATTAAGGTTCAGTTCAAAATGTGGCTCAGAACAGTGTGACACCTCAGTGACACAGAGAGGCTGAAATCCTTCTCACTCTTGGAAGAGTAATCACAAAAAAATAGTTCTTTTTGGGCAGAATTCTGTAAATTTAGGAGTTGGTTACCCGGAAGAGCATCTTCCTTTTCTTCTGTGTAACAGTGATTTCCAAAGTGATCTGGAAACAGCGACTTCCTGAACTTGGAACTTATGGAAGCCACAGCAGATGAATGTGAGGAGCTGTAAATCAGTGCTAAGGCCATTATTTTACACCAGAAATGGTATTTTGCTTTAATGAGGGTTGTAATTGCTCCAGAATTAAGTCAAGTATGCCTGCTATCCTTTAGGAGCCTTCCAGAGGGAGCAGGATTTCAGTAATTAAAATTCCTCAAGTAGGGAACCAGAGACCTCTATGGATCATCACCATGAACAGGAGAAGAGCATAAAAAGCTTCCTAACAGAAACAGCTGAAAATCCTCAATGAGAGCTACCAGGAAAGTGTTACATGACCAAAAAAAGGCAAGTAAAGGACAGCAGCCCCTGGTGTGAAAGGACAGGTGGAGATGAGCAGGAACGAAGGGAATATTCCCCATTTGTGCACCAACAGCCAGGGAAGCAAATGACATCAGCTGGCCAGGAGCCATCAGGAAGAACAGAGGATGTTTTAGGGATAATATGATGGAAAGATTACCACCACACTTTCTTAAAGAAATGAGGCCAGCTGGAGACTTCTGACCTCTGATGGCTGCAGGGGGGAGCTGGGTGGGTAACAAACTGTCTGTCTGATTTTCGGATAAACCCAGATATTTGGAAATCGTTCCTATAGGCCTTATTATTCCCTTAAGAGTTATTGATTCATTTTTAAAAAATAAAACATAGTGTGAGCTAGGCAGTAATACAGAGAGACACTGGTCATTTCGGGAAGCTGGCATTACAAAGTGAAATGATTTTAAATTTTTTAAAACTGTATCAATTATATTACATATATTTTCCCTTCATGCAAATGTAACACGTAAGAATTTTTAAATTTTAAATACTCAATTACATTCAGTTGCTCAGTTAGTTTGGAATACCCACTTAATTAAATTCAGTACCTCCATTATATTCAAAATTTAGACAGAAGCTACAAACATCTCTATAGAGAACATAATTTGCCAAGTATGTATTAATGAAATCCAAAAGTCAAGAATGAAAAACAAAGGTTGTTTTAATCCCACTGAGTTACAATAGCTACTTATTCTGGAAATCTGATAAGTGGACTATATTTACAGTGTTTATTCAATATGTTGCAGACTACTTAAGCTTTATTTAATTTTGAGCCCCCTAAGATGAAATTAAATTGCATTTTAACCCTGTGAATGTGTCAGAACAGCAAACAATACCTCAAAAATAGCACTTAAATAAACCCACCAAACTCTTTTTTAAACCAGTGAGGGCGCACATACTTAAACGCCGTGCAAGACATTTTGAGAGACTTATGTCCCACAATAAATTTTATGGCAGAGTCACCTTATCCTTACAAATAATCAAAGCCTGAAAGTGTCTACCTTGGCAGAGATGGTGACAAAGTCCTTGAAGGTCTTTAGCTCAGCTCCCTCGAGTGTCTTGTGCGTGGCGAGCTCCACCCGGAGCAGGAAATGCAATCCCGACTCAAGGTCAGCCATGTAGAGCTTGGACCTGGAACACACATCCATCATGGGATGCACTGGCAGCATCCTGCCCCTCGTTTTCTCCGCAGTCACAGAGGTAAAATTGATAGAAGGAAGCTGTCATTAAAGCCCCCACGCTGACTGCAGCTGTCCTGCTCGGAATGGGACACGGCAGGGACTGCTCGGTTTGGGAGCGTCACAGGCAGAGTTCAGACAAATGAAGCACAAACACACAGAAGAAAGTTTTTTTTGTATTTGACTAAACTTTTTGCCTTCCAGCCAGCTGTACCTTGTAATGGAATTACAGCCCTGGTGTAAGGAAATTACAGCTTCCCTGCTGGGTTGACCATAAACAGGAACATGACGTGCTCTGAGCAAAGGGAGGCTTTTGTTCAACAGCTGCAGATTACACGCAGAGCAGGGGTGCAAACAAGGCTGAAAATGTCAGTGTTGGAAAGGACTGAACCTAGAAATCCTCTCCCAAACGTGGTATTTTACTGCAGGTCCTTTACACATGAGATAAGTCACCCCAGCTCTTACAATGGAATTATGACAGGCGCAAGCAAACCACATAAACCAAATCAAACATTTCCAAAGTTCCTTCTGACTATCAAGTATCTGCATAACAAAAACACTTCACAAAGTACGAATGCCTCAAGCACACAACCCCAGCTTTCAATGCTTTCAGAGAACAAACTTCAGACAGTGTGAGACAGAGCAAAGGAACAGAACAAACAGAAGTTCACAGTCACTAGAGGTAACTTCTTATGAGAGTTCAGCAGCACTATTGTTTCTAAAAAACAGAATTAAAAAACAATCATTTAAGAAACTGGCTGGCCCCACCTCCTAAATAACATGCAGGACAGAATATATTAAAAGACAGAATCATCTATATCTTAACTATATATATAACTTAACTCAAATTACAGACATTCTGAATTTATCTCCTTAATTAGTAAGGTACTCACTTAAATTTTAAAAACCAGCAAAATTCTGCTTCAAGTTTCTTAAATAAAGAGACATCCACAAGAATGCAGGAGGTTCTTCAAAAGGATCCTATTTAGAAGATACTTGGACTGGAGATTCGTGTCAACAAGATTTTGCCTTGCTGGAAAGCAGCTCAATTTAACTAAGTTGTTTTGCTAACAGAATGTTTCATATAAAGTATTTTATAATAGTCACTGAAAGAAGATGACACTAATAGTGACTCTGAAAGGCAAATAAGTGCTAAATTAAAGCACTCAGTCCTGCATCTTTTCCATCTAAAGATGCTGAGGGATTATCTCTCTGCAAAGGCTTTGCATCCTTCTCTCAAAGAGGGAAAGAGGGTGAAGATAAACCTTAGAGGATTTGGGATGATAAACATCTTTTCCAGTGACTTTAGTATTTCCTATTATACTTGCATGTGACAAGCACTGCTTAGTGGGCACTGCTTCACTATTACACACACAGGGAATTTCCTACAGAAATGTCACAGCTTTTTGTTTTACTTTTTATTTTTTCAGGGACACTGATTACTTCTGAGGTATTCCAACAAATCATATCAGTGATTTAAACATTTCACATAATGGGTAATAAGTCCTTGATAATTTGAAGGCAATTGAATATTAAACAGAATTTTTTGTAAGAACATTCCTTCCATAGCAGTGCAGATGTTTGCTGCTAAAACCAAAACATGGCAGCCCTCAATAATTTCACCTGTGGATTGTCTGAAAAGCTGCTCACAACTGCAAAGGAATTGGAACCTTGATGACGGAATTGAATCAGTTCAAGGGTGTTACCTGAATACACATGAAGGGATGAAGCTGAAGCAGCAGCTGAAAGCTTTGCACTGAGTTTTGATGCTGTAATTCTTCCACCTTTAATTTTACTCAGCAGAAGAATGCAGAACATCCAGCAGTGATCAACTGAACTCAAGGTGCATCCTCTGGGGTGGAATGAAGTAAAATTTGGAATTGCACGAGGATTTTATAATAAATTACAGCACAGCTGCCCACGTGGCAAGAAAAAACTGCAAGTAAACTTCAATAACCAAGTATTGATCTGAAAATCAAGGGTATCACTTACTTATCAAACTCTTTCCACACCTTGATTTCCGTGCTCTCCTCTTTGTTTTCTGGAGCAGGCAGCTGGAGTGGCAAAAGGAGTTTTTTCCTTACACCTGGCAAGGACTTTAAATATGAAGAAAAGAAAGACCGTAGAGGCTTCAAACTGCAAATGCACAAAGAGAGATCACTTTTAATCTCAGACTAAGTGGTTGTTCAAAGCAAATCAGTATACTTACAAAATACCACTTTCGTTTATGTTTTACAGTCCTAGTACAGCATGGTATGTTTTGATACAAAGTGAAATGAAATAATGTTCAATTTATGAATAACAAATCACTTGAATTAGTGGTGTGAAATTCCATTTAAAATAAGAACAAATAATCTTCATTCAAATGTTGGTTCTCCTTACACAAGAAATGTTCACATGGAACAAGTATTTTGACTTAAAATGAAGTTTTCTTTAAGAACTTTGATGCTTTATTTGTTTTTTCCTTTCAGAAGTACCACAGTAATAAATTAAAGCTATAAATGGGCAACAGTGGTAAGTAAAAGTAGTATTAGGTCTTTTATTGATCATATAGGTAACACACAACTTCAGTCAGGTCAAAGTATTGATGACGTGTCAGGACATAATGTCATTACACACATGCAGTAGGTTATAGAATAACTTGCTTTTTATGAAAGGAATCCATGAAAGCTGTTTTTACAATTAAAGTGAACCTCCCCATAATCCTCTGAAAGATCACTGCTTACTTGTTAATTAATCCATGGGTGCCATTGGGCTGTATCAGGTAGCAGGAGGGGACTGAGGTGACACCCAGTTTCTCCAGGAAAGGTTTATCAAAATTCAATGCCCTCCTCACCACGATGTTCTCATACTGGATCAAGTCTAAGATAACCTGGGTAATGAAAAGATGACATGAATTACACATTGTTCAAGGAATATCCAATCTTGTAGGACAAGACACACAAAGAGGTGAAGTGCATCATCCTTTAAGGGTATCATTAAGCTGTTTGCAGGAAGTGCAGCCACGGGTGTTCTGTGCACACAAACAATTTCACTTAAGGAAGATTTACTCATCTCTCAAAATTATTACTCCTATCTTCCTTTTTTAAAATTTTTCTTGGTCTATCCTGCTCTTTTCCTCCTTCCTTCCATCAGTGGTGACACATGGCCCTCTTTCCTTCAGCAATATGGGAAGGTTTGTCCATATTGTCTGGTATTGTAAACATGAAAACAATGTTATTTTGTTTCCCTAAACTATTCTATGAACCTGAAACACTATATAACACTATTTTTCTTCTGAAAGCAGACTCCACTTTGTGTTCATCAGGTGACTCTGTCTTCCCCTCTAACAGCAGATAATAAAATCAAAGCCAGTGTGATAAAAAGCTGAAGAACTTGATAATCTTCACATTTCTCCTCTTCAGTAATGCCCACTTTTATCAACACAGCAGCTTCCAGAAAACAAATGTCTGGAAGCAGCCTGTTTCCCAAAGTGATTCTCACTTTTGGCAGCACACTCTCCTCCACTCATGACACTGGGCCATCTCAGCATCAAATCTAATTAGAAACATTTTGCAGACATTGGATGTTTCCACACAGATTATGCCTAGATAATTATGCCATTTTTTTTCCTTCACTTATCCTAGATCTTGGCAGGAAGAGAAAAGTAACAGTTGTCTGAGCTAACAGCAGGCTCATTAGGTGGGGAAATGATGCCCAATCAAATATTTTATTGGCAAGCAAAAATGAAAGACTTCCTCTGTGTTTCTGAGCTATGCAAATAATTTTATGCTACCAACTCAATTTCCCAAAGTTTATATGTGCAGAAAGGGAACTGAAGAATTTCGATTATTATAAAGGGTTGCCCAGAAAAATAGGTATTACAAATGGTTCACTAGCAGTAACAAAACAATAATGTAAAGTGACTGCATTTTTGTTGAGATCTTCCAAGTCTTGAAAGAAAAAAGAACAGTGCTACAATGAAATGGATACATTAATCTTCTACTAAAACAGGAATGGAAGAAGTTAACATGACATCACACCACGGCCCCATAAAATCCCTTTTGGGGGCTCTGTGATCCCCCAAACATGTGTGACCTGCCCTATACGACCCCTGGATTGAGTGCTGTAATTGAGAGTTGTTGCTTGGCTAAATAACCTAAAATGCAGGAGGTTCCTGGTACCATCATTCACTGTCACACGTTACCTCGCGCCCAACGTAGGAGCTGTTACTTTCAAACACAATGGCTGTATAGTGGTGGCTGCTCTTGTCAAAAAGAGATGTGATATCACTGGACCTTTGAAGAAAAGAAAAGAAATTTAGCACAGGTGGAATCCAATACACTCACTGTTGTCCCTGGAATTTCCTCTGACAATCTCACAGCAAAACTGGTACTAAGAAAAAAAAAATCTCACTTCATCTTTAATAGGACCTTCTACAGTTTATTTAATATAGAGCAGCTACATTTGAAACAAGGAACTTACACAACTGGATCCAGTGGTGGGCAGGCAGGAGGTCTCACCTCCTGGGAATGGTTCTGTAGGAAGTCAATCATCATCTGACGAACTGTTTGCAGCTCTCGATCTGCTCCTGCTGAGAACAGGGTCCAAAAAAACACAGCTCTTCAGAAAACTGGGAAAAAAGGACTCACATGAAGGTTTTCTCATGCTTTTCTGGGTCAGGTTTTTGCTTTAAACTTGGATTTAAGTCCCAGAATACTATTTGGCTGAAGAACAGGAACTAAGGATTTAGTTGTAGGATTTCATTTTAATGTTGATGTGAGATCATATTTAAAAGCTGTTATCCCACCCCAAAATTAAGAAAACCTCAAGACTTTTCCAAACGTATCCATCTGCCTGCCTTGCTGATTTGCTCTTCAACCAATACTGGATTCTCAATCTGAACATTTTCACAGTAGTTGGTGTGGGTAACTTCAGCAGCTTTTTGCAGTAAGGATATTAATAATGAATTAAAAACTACCAAGGTGTACCATTCCTACCAAATGGTGAGGCTACAAAGCCAGGCAACAATATGAGGAAATAGCTGAAGTGTGAGAATATTTTATTTGCTTCAAAAGAACTAAATCAAAAAGGAGAAACTATGACAACTACCAAAGCAGCAGGTGCAATTAAGGTTCTCTGGTACAGGAAGGGTTAATGGTGCAGGTGGTCTCTCCTCTGACCTCTGCCCTTTTAAATGTTCATCCACAGAAAGGGACAACATTACTTTTGTCCCAGACAAACCACCTCAAGCTGTGATCCTGTCAAACAGTGGGATAAGCCTATTTTCAGTGAGTCAACATCTGAATAGGGGCTCTGCCAGGGCAACACAGGACGCCTGGGAAGTGGCTGAGGGATCAAAAGGCACCCGAGCCAGGAGCGAGCAAATCGGATCTCGTGCTGATGAGGTGTGTGGTGAAAAAAAAAGGAACTAAAAAAAATTATCAAGCTATTTGTGAAAGTTAAGAACCACATTTAAAAAAAATTTGGGATGTGACCCCCGAGTTGTTGAAGAAATGTTTTGCCTGCCTAAAATTCTGCCGAACATTCCATTTTCATAGAGTACTTGGAATATCCTGTCTTAAAGAGGGGCTCAGTGTCCACCCCATCTCTGTCCAAACTAACTGACAGGCAAAGGGATTTTGCTTGTTGTGTGACACTGACAGGAAAACTGCTCTGGGATTTGTTAAAGTAAGATGTTCTTACCTTGGTAATTTTCTCCAGTAGTAAACTGCTTTGTAAATGCTTTGAAGTACTGTGTGAGAGAAAAGTCACTGTATCAGACAAAAAGTCCTGTTTAGGAACAAAAATGCCTTTCAAGAGTTTTCATTTTTACAGCTCTAACTACAAAACATTTTTATTTATCTGTTCAGGAGACAGTTTTCCCTCCTAGCCTATGAGTTCCAAAAACCTGCTTCTCACCTACCTGAGGGCAAGAGGAAAAACACCTTAATGCATAATTCAGTAGTGTACATTGATCCTTTACCTCAAACATTAACCCAAACACAAATTAACTGATCACCAAATCAGTGCTACCAACTGTGTATACACTTGGAACACAGTTCGCATTTTCCCAACTCCCTCCAGTGGTTAAACAGGAGATCTAAGGGAGCTTGGCTGACTTCTGCTATAAAAAATAAAATGGAAAAGATGCTGTGTCTAATAAAGAGGATGTTACAATTTACCCCTAAAACTTTGGAGAGAAAAAAAAATAATTCTAATATGAGATCCCTTTCAAAAGCCAGTTTAAATTATGAAATTATTTACAAAAAAAAGTGAAGGATCAATCAAAGTTAAATTTTTAACTGGTCATGCAATCAGCTGTTTTCATGAGGCAATTGCAATGTGTTCCCTTTATTTTCACACACCAAAACTAAACCCACTATTAATAATCCTGTAACATCTGAATTTCAAAAATATTTATCTAATTAATAATACAATATTTATCTAATTAATAATTAATTTATCTAATTAATAAGGTCATTTATCTAATGAATCTATTAAAATTAGATGTTATACATGTAATAACATGATACTTTCTAGCATGGTATCTTCTTTCAATAAGAATTTCTCAGATTCAGAAGTGAGGCCTGAATTACTGCTCAAAAGAGTTGCAGCAGCTCTTGCACTCAGCAAAAAACCCTCAAATTAAGCTTTTATCAACTCTGCAGTTTTCTCAGCAAAGTAAAGTAAAAGTCCAGCTACAGAACAATAAGTTACACATCATTTTATGGGTTTAGTTACTATAAAGCATGCAACATTTGCCTAAGGCAGGACTTTCTGCCACTTACCCTAAAAGTTGGGTAATAATGAATCCCATATTCTTTGCATGTCTCGTAGTTCCCTTCTTCCCCACAATCCAGCACTCCAACTCTAATTGCAGATTCCCAGTCTGAAAACAAAGATATCTTTCAATTTTCAGCAGCAGTGACCACGGATCCCAGCTGATGAATTACCTTCCTTCCCATGGAAACCAGCAACAGGACTGAGAGATTCCAATGGCATAAAAATCCAGCCCTCAGTCGATTCTCATTTGCCATTCATTTCTATCCCCAAGTGTAATACAGTCTACTGGTTTTTTAAATAACTAAAACCTCCCAGTTTTTCTTGGCTGCATCTCTATTTTCAAAGCATCTAAACAAGAGGAATCCCAACACACAATGCAGCAGTTCCAGGGCTGAATTCAAGGATATCCCAACACTTGCAAGGTACCGGACTGAATTCCCAGCTTTTCCCATTAGTTGTGCTCATAAAATAGAGCATGCAGAATATCTAGAACTGAATAAAATTCATCCAACAGTTACTCATTCACATGGCTGTCAATTACAAAACCATAAATTTGAAGCACCTTGTGTTAGAGCTTTTTTTACAAGCTGCTTTTTCTCGAACTTACCATTTTCTGAGAGGCCTCAGAATTACACACAACCCCCAGCTCACACAGTGTCTGCTGAAAGCTGTATCTATCTGTCACTATTTTTCAGAAATATACATGAGTTATACCCCAAAAAACACCTGAGTTTTAACCAGAATGTTAAATAGTTGAGTTTGAGTATCACCCTGAGTTTTCTTTATGGCAATAACCACGAGAGTTCAAGTATTTCCATAAATATGCTTATATAACTTCAATAAAAGCTTTCAACTAACTTACAGCTTTTTCCTTCTCTTTTTGCTGGGAATTTATCCTTTTGAGCCAGGCTCTGCTGCAGCAATCACTTTAAGGAAGAACCACTCCAAGAGAATCCTTAGACAATTACTTTTTAAAGCAAAGTTAAATCAAACCAGCCGCAGGCAGAATTTGAAGGTCCCCAACAATTCCCAATAAATTTAGAAAGCACTAAAATTAAACCTGCTTTTATAGAAAAGAGCATGAAAGCTTCATCAAGTTCAAGAGCTGATGGACAGCTCTTGCCTAGCTGCTTCTGAAACTTAGCTTGACCTTTATTTGTCTTTGCAGGAGGCTGGGGCAGCTGATGGAGAGTTCTGTGCTGAACATGCCAAGAGCTGAGCGGGCACCAGGAGAGCCCACAACCACTCTGGAGCAGATGGGCACATTCACAGCAGCACAAAGGACACAACAGCCCATTTCATCACATCAAATGCAAAATACAAAAGGAAAGTTTGGCTTCTGGGTATCTCTGCCGTTCAACTTTCACCGCTCCTCCTCCTTCTTCCACCTGTCTGGATCCTCCTCCACCCCATGAATAGGAGCTCTCTGGACACAATGCAAATAAACCACGCACAACAAAGCAGCCCCATCCCAGCCAAACACTCGGGTTAAAGAGCACCAGCTGGGATGTGCTGCTTAGCATTCCTGCTGCTGGAAACGGAGCTTTTCCAGGGATGCCAAAGTTGCTGGAGTGCGCAGCCTACACTGTAGCACTGTAGCCTGGGTTGGCTTTTTTAAAATGCTGATTAATTTTAAATTAGCATTAGTAGTTTTGAAAAACTGACTCACAAACAATGGGAAAGAGGCAGATGAGCGATACATTATCCACCACAACTTATGCTAAACAAGTTCCAGGGAACGACAGGACTCTGTTGGATAAACTGGAATCCTGCAGGTTGGTCAAACCTCCCACTAGGGAAATGCTACAGAGCACCAACCAGTGAATTACAAGGAATACACTTTCTTTTCATAAACCTGGAGTATTCTCTCCAGCTGGGTGTCTTCCATCAGAAAGTTTCAGTCAGGGAGGTAAGAGGCTCGTCACAAGGCACCTCATTTTGACACTTGGCTGTCTCCTGAACTGTGACAAGATTTCTGCAGTTCCCCACCAAACGTGTTCAAAGAACAATTCCTAGTAGAAAACCACTATTGGTGGGTTTGGAAAAACAACTGCTAGATTTGGAACTGTTGTTCCAAATCCTGAGGTATGGATTGATTCTGTGTATAACTCACAGGCTGTTGCACGTGGGATTTCCAAGGGTTTGTTACTAACATAATTCCAGCCCACAGGCATTTTGCCGGATAGATTCAATCATCTTTTAGACAGAAAAAATACAATTAACTCTAACGGCCACTTTGGCCACTACTGCAATAAAATGAAATGTGTGATTAGGAAAGCAGCAGTTAATGACTCTGAGCTTAAAGCCTGTTCTGAGAGGAGAGGGAGTATCAAAATCAAAACATAAATTACACAAAAACAAGCACTGATCCTATTTTTCAGGAGGATTATGCTCTGCTATGAAGTCTGCAGTGGCAATATTGCCAAGATTTAACAAATGAGAAACGAAATAAAAATTAAGTATATTAGCACAGGCCTTTTTTGGACAAAGCAGTTGCACCAATTTAGCTGGATTCTGTTGGACACCAAATTAGCAAACATAAACACAGTGATCTAGGAGTTCCCTAATGCAAATGAACCTGCATCCTCAAGGATAGGTTTAATATCCTAGCAGATGAGTAAATATTTTTGAAAGAGAAATGTTGACACAGATTAAGTGGACAAAATGTTTTGGGTTTGGTTTTTTTGATGAAGCCACCAATGAAAAGTGCGACTGTTCTCAGTCTCCTACTAAAATCCATTCATTCCAACTTGAAAATGGAAACATTTGGCTGACAAATAACACCAGAAGCCAACTGCATTTGCTGGTAGTGCCAATGTCCACAAAAATTCAAAATCCACTTTCTAAAATAAAAGCTCAATGGATTAAAGAGCAGAGAGGCTCTTATTGGTTGCAGTAAAACAAGTGCGTAACAGCATTTGCAGTTACCATGACTGCAGACGACAAAGAAAATGTGTATTTGAAGAAGTCATTACAAGTTACAAAAGCATCACATTGCTGTAATCCTACATAAACACGTTCCTGTCTTATTTTGACAGAAGCTCTGGCCAGTTTGGGCTCTTCATGATCTTCACTGCTGTGCTCAAACACCTCCTTGTTACTTCAAAGAAGGAGAAAATCTAACATTATTTTAGCCACAGGCAGATCAAAGCAGTAGAGAACATGTTACATAAACTTATGCAAATTAAACAGAAAAAAGTTACTGGTTTATAAACAAACCCCCCATGCAAGTAAGGAGCACTTGAAGTGTTCTGAAAACCATGACTGCTCTGTGTTTCTCTGGTTTTGAGTTTTTGCTCATCAATCACAATTTCTCAGCGTGTGAAGAGTTCAGTACGACCTATTTTGGGGTGGGCTTCCATTTCTGTATATCTAAATGCAGACCTAATACTGCACCTACATTTCATGTGAGCTGTTAACACTTTTCAGAGAAAATCCAGAGCTCTTCACTCCCTCTCAAAGTGCATGAGTGTATTAGAACTGCTGTCTCCATCCTGGAAATGTCTCTTGGGGGAAACGTGAAATTAAGAGTAGTTTAAAAGACTTCTACACTGCTATATTAAGCATAACGTTTCCTATAAATTTGATCTCAGGTTTCCTCCCCACCAGAAGTACTGAACTTTAATAGACACCTGAGAGGCCTGTTTATTTCCTTACATCTACAAAAAGAGTAAAACACTGCAGCACCTGCCAAAAAAAACCCAAGCAGGCTAAGACACAGTAAGGCAGGTTCCTCAGCATAAGCTGCGGAGCCCACCATTTCTTATTAAGTCACTAATTGATAAATCTGAAAACCTGATTCTCACTTTGCTTGGTTTTTGTATTATTTCCTGGTGGTTCTTTTCCCCTTTCTAGGCCATCCACACTACATTGAGTTTGCAAGATATAAATCAAATGCATGCATGGCCTCTCCAGCACCACAATAATTTTTGTTTAGCCCCTGAAACAGGCTGTTCTCTTCACAAAACATTCAAAAGATAAACATCGTGCCTCCAGGAGTTCAGTCTAAACAAACCTCCTGTATACGCACAGACGTTTGCGTGCAAACGCACAGCTGGATCACTCTGTGTGCGTGTGAGGTCATGTTTTATCCCTGAATTCCTCTGAAGCCTTTAATTTGGAGGTGTGCTTCCACCATCCACACCTTGCTCTGTCCCATGTGCTATTTTGGCAGTGTGGCACCGCCAGAGCAGAGGGACGAGGGTGATGCTCACACCCCAAAGCACCAGCAGAGCAGTGGGATGAGGGTGATGCTCACACACAGACGCACAACCAGAGCAGGGAATAAACGTGATGCTCACAAGCTGAGGTACAACCAAAGCCCAGGGATGAGGGTGATGCTCACACAACTCCCGGCCACACGTGGCACGGCCCGCAGAGCCCACGGGTGACACAGTGACCGATACCCCGCGGTCACCGAGCCCAGCGCCCCCCGGGGCACCGCGAACCACCGCCGCGGCCCTGCGCTGGCTGCGGGCACCGCGGGAGGCCGCGAAGGGCCGTGGGACAGCGGCCGGGGCCGGCGGGGCGGTGTGCGGTGACCCGCTCCGAGCCTCACCTTTGACGTCCCCCGCCAGCGCCCGCCAGGTGGGCGCGAAGGCGATGCAGTGGCCGCAGGACGAGCTGTAGAACTGCACCACCCAGGCGGCCGAGGAGTTGAGCAGCGCCGGCCGCACCGAGCCGGCCGTCAGCACGGTCAGCGGGTCGTGCCCGGGCCGGTACAACCGCGCCGTCGCGGCCGCCGCCAGCAGCACTGGGAGCAGCACCGGGAGGAACACCGGGAACAGCAGCGGGAGAGGGAGCGGGAGCAGCTCCCGCCGGCCCCCGCCCGCCGGCGCCATGTTGGGACGCGCGGAGAGGGGCGGGGCGGGGCCGCGCCATAGCAACGCGCCGGCCATGGCGGCCTGAGGGGAGCGGCCGTGTCCCTGAGGGGAGCCGGGAGTGTCCTGCGTCCTCTGAGCGTTGAAAACTACGGAATATATAAAAATTTTCTTAAGAAAGGATGTTCTTTGATGTTTGATCTTTATATGCTTTCAAGCCTAATCAACAGGAAGATTTAATCGTGAAACAGAGCAGCCAGCAAGCTCTTCAGTCATGTCCAGGTGTTAGAAGAACAAATGGCTTGTTGGTAGAATTGCCTTGTTAAGGTTTAGGGCTGGACAGGCTGCAGTGATTCCAGCCAACGGGGAAGTCAACAAAGCTTGGGAAAAAGAATGGTAGTGGACACAAGGAATGCTGAATTTACTGGCCACGAGGACGTTTGGCAGATCCCAAGATAAGGAAGTAACTAATAAAGCCAACTCAACAACTGTAATAGCAACTACATCATCAATCCTGCATGTAGCACAAATCCAAAACACAGCCCCACACCAGTGAGGAAAATTCACAGTGAGGAAAGTTAACTCTACCCCAGCCAGAACCAGCACAAGGGGCCATGGAGGAGATGCGGATTTCCCCTGGGAGTGGAGGTGGAAGGGTCGCTCCTTCCCGCTTGGAGCCCAAGTGCGACACCAAACCCTGGTGACAGGGACACACAGCAAAGAGACCCTTGGCTGCTGTGTTTAGAGCCACATTCCCCTCAGGAATGGCTAAAAGAAAAAGTAAAATGAGAGAGGTTGAAACACTTCACTGTCACTTGTCACTCAAGTGGCCACGCACGGGAATGGCCAGAGAGGGTGTGGAGTGTCCCTCACTGGAGATATCCCAGAGCCATCTGGACACAATTCCATGCCACATGCTCTGGGATAACCCTGCTGGAGCAGGGAGGTTGGACTCCATGACTGTGGTCCCTTCCAGTGTTACCCATTCTGGGCTTCTGTGAGATCCCTCGGTGGCCAAATTAATGTAACAATTGGTATAGAAACAGGCGTTTTAACTTCAGGAAGCTTCTCACTGAGTAGAGATGAAAGCGGGGTAGCCTTTGGGTCAAGAGATCTTTCATCCCAAAGTACCTCTCTCGGCAGGGAAGAGCCATTTCTCCTCAAACTGAAGCTCTGATAAAAGGCTGAGTGTAGGCAGGTTGATAGAAGCTCTGTCCTTTCCATAAATTCAGGCTGGATGTGCACTAGTAATGGATTTTAGCACCTTTTGTAGCTCTAGACACAGTATGGAAGTCTCCTTTAACTTCTAAATACATGCTCAAGAATTTTCATTAAATTAATGAGAAGCAGAAACCCAACTATATCCCCAGAGAAGGATTTCAGAGGAGTTTAAAACTCAGATAATGAAAGGCTGAGGTCTCTGAAAAGATAATTCTTGCTTCTGTTACTCACTAACACTTCTTTTAATCCTTGAAGCACAAGTAGGAAACAAAAGGGTTTAAATTCTTACTTCAGGCCCATCAGGGTGAATTCAGGCTTAGAATCTAATTTATCATTGTTTCTAGCCAGCAACCCACAGACGGTACAAAAGTAAAACTCTGCCACTTTTGCCATTTCCTGATCCTTTCTTTTATTTGACCATTAATATCTGAAGTGGTTCAGAGACATATCTTTTGATCCATATCCACAGCTACAACCTAAATGGTTTCTCATATCACATCCCAGCTTTGGGGTTTTCTGTCTCTATTTTTCCTGGGTACAGCAAGCAACAAAATAGATGGTTACAATAGCAGAGTCCAACAGCTTCAAAGAATTGAAAAATCTTGTAGCTGCTGCTAATTAGGATTTTAAAAATCTGCAGTGCCTAAGATATTTTAGAGCACATTTTATTCAGAAGAATTGTTAAATGTATGAAGATGAAAGAGATGGATTACAGGAGAATTAAATGTAGGGTTTAACTGAGAAATAATCATTTTCTATGAAAGATAATGACTCCTCTTGAGGCTAGTATCAAGATTTATTGACCCAGGAGGTTAATATTGATCAAACCCAAGGCAAACAAAATATTAGACCTTGAAGGAGAGTAATCTTGATATTGAAGTCTTGCCGCTGAGTGAACAGGTCAATATATCTGGGTGCCAGAATCTCAGGTTTTGAACACAGTGGTGGGGGATATTAAACACGTCTGACATGTTCTGTGTACACACTTTTTATTCACATCAGGAGGAGTTACTTTATAGCTGTGTCCTTCCCTCCAGAGCACCGTGTGAGGGTTGAGGCTTCACTCACAACCCTCATTGCAAAGATGATGGTTATCTGCCTCAGGTGTAATCAAACAAGTCCTTCACCTCTTTATTATATAAGTGATGTTTTTAATAGCTTTCATTGCAGACAGAAGAATGCTGCTGCTGCTGCAAAACTAGAGTGACAATAAACTGAAAAACCAGAGTGCTGCAATATATGGATTTGTCATTGTATTCCAACAGTCTGTAAGACCAGGAAAAAAGAAAAAAAAAGTTAAAATCTACTATAAACTGGTAACAAGAAAACAAGTAACTTATGAGGATTAACTAATCAGTGAGGATAAGAGTCAGAGACAAGGAAATGTACCACGAGGGACATGAAAACAGTTTATAGGATAAGATCAACAGTTAATGCGCTCAGGGCAGAAACTTTTTATTTCTGTTCATATGGCAACAAACAGGAGAGGGTTTATATGTGCCCAGCAAAACAAAAGTGCTCCCATTCACTGCTGAGAGGAGCACTGTGTACAATATAATCTGCAATTCTAATTGATTTCAGTAAAAATAAATATGATACACATGGCTTATTGTGTTTATTCAGAAAATAAGTACAAAAACAACTCAGCCAGCCTTATTTAAAAGTACAAACATTAAATGTGTTTCTATTTCCCCCCACCAAAACCAGACTAAGTATTATATCTTTAAATCTAAATTTATATAGAATTTAGATTTATTTGCCCTGATTTTAATTTTATTTGAAAGGTATCCTGAATGAATGGGATTGGAAAAAAAATCTGATCTCTTTACAATCAATTATTCAATAATGAACAGTTTCTGAATTCCCGTAAGAAGAAAGTTAACTTAAAGAAAGAGCTAACACTAATTTGGTCTTCTCAATGCAAAATAGGTGAGACCACAGCAATTAACATAGTGAATAATTACAATGCTCAGGGAATGCTTCTATTTCCTTGTTAAAATCTTGATTTTTCCTGTTTTGCCAATACAAAGGGAGTATTGATTTTCTCTGTTTTGCTTATTAAAGTACATTCTCAGCTTCCCACATTTGGTTGTTGTAAAAATTCAATGGGCTCACATGAATTGCATGATGAATAACCCATTACATGCACATACCTAATTGTCAGAAATTGAAGTTGCATGTAGAAAAGTCTCCAATTTAAAGTTCTTGGTCTCATTTACGTAAAATTATAGCCCTTTAAGCTGAATGCCTGGCTGTAGGTCCTGCCATTCCATGTGCCACCTCTCTGAAGCCAGCTCTAGGCTACTTTTAATCAGTTCCACAGTGTATTAAAAGGAAAAAAAAGATGGTGCACAGTCACCCTTCAAGCTTCTGTACCCATCAGGAAAAGTTTGAGACTTGCTCTCGTTAGAGGAGTTTATTCCAAACTACAGATGTCCTAGAACCTGAACTGCTGTGGACATTTCATCTGCACATTTACTTTCTTAAGAGTCACCAATGATTTTCTCAAGCTAATTTTCCAACTCTGGTTCACCTGTCATCATCACAACCTGAACATGATAACAAGAATCAGCTAATTTGCACACAAATTGGTTTTGAAACCTGTTTGTAGAGACTTGTATACAATTTTGAAGCATGTTGTGCTCTTCAAAGCAAATAAAGTGCTGTCTTGAACAAAAAAAATAATTAAAATTTCCACCCTTTGGATTCTCTGTCAAAGTCTCTTAACGAGCCTTCCCAAAGAACAGAACACAAGGAGAATATTTTGTGTAATATTTTTTAATCTGTGCAATCCTTGCTTGCATCCCTTCATTGTAAACATGAATGTACAAATTAGGCCAAGGCCACACTGGTATTAAGTTTGGAGTTAAAATTCTTAAATCACTCATTTATTGACTAAAAAAAATTTTTAAAATCAGAGATTAAAATTCCTCCACTAGAGCCCATTAGGAAAAACTTCTAATCACAGGCTTTTCTCAGATAAATCTTATTAAGAACTCTGATTGTATCAAGGATCAAACTATCAAATATGGCTTCAGTCATCCTCATCTTCACTGTTAGTTCATCACCACCATAGTAAGTCCATTGAGGTTCTTCTTTGCAGAGCTCCTGGATCTGAAATATAACGTGGATAGGAATGTTTAGTCCAGGAAGAAGAGCATGGTTGGTTTGGAAAGGTACTGAAACACTGCTCCTAATCCAACAACTTTATATGTATATCATGAATTTATTTCATTTAAACCACTCACAAGAACTGGAAGTACTGGATTATGATTGCAATAAAAGGAAGGCAGTAATTTGAAATTCTGAAGTTAATTTAAGTAAATGTGATTCACACAAAAGCATGAGAATTTCTAGTTTAAACCTAGAGAAAATAAACAAATCCCCATTTGAAAGTCTGCTTACCAGAATAAGGTCCACTCTGTCTCTCTTACAGTTTCCATATTTGGTCATATTTAGGAATTTTCTTTTCATTTCTAAGTCATTCTTTTCCAGGTTCATTATTTTAATAATTTCACCCTGAACAAACGGCTACAAAATAAAGAAGGCTGAAAAGAATTCTCCTCATAGGAATTCTGGCACTGTGAAGGTTCCAGATAAGTGACAGGTGCCAGTGTGAAAATCCAGCTTTAAGTCCAGGAAAATCCCAAAGTTTAGGGAACTGATCTAGAAGTAGCTGATCAATATTGGCCAACCAACACATGTTAATCATAATATTGCTTTAGAAGTTACATCAAAATAGTCATAATTAGGAGGATTTAAAGGCCCATTCCCATTCGTCTACAGAACTCCATGCACGTGGAATATTCTCACTAATCAGCTCAGACTGTATTATTTTAGGCATTTCTTCTGTTTTCTTCTCCCCTCACCTCAGCTATACTGCCATAACCCTCCCAAATTTCACATTTCTTATTGCCATTGCAGTATCTGCTCTTTTCACTGGCTCTTGTTTTGTACTTTACCATCCCAGAACATACCTTGACATCATTGACATCTGTCCTTCTGCAGAGATGCCTGGAACAGGGAGATCCCCCATCTTTTTTCATCCATGGAAACATATTTGGATTTGTCATCCGTTGATATTCTGCACGTAGCAACTCACAGGTCAAATCAAATATCACCTGTAACAAAGTCAGCAGGACAGTGAGGTCAGGGGACCTGGATTCCCGTCCACAGCTTCCCCTGAAATTTGGCTTTTCCTGAGCAGACCCAAACCAGACACTAGGGCAGGTGTCCAGGGTCTTATGTTTGAACTCTGGAAAAGTCTGGATTCACTGCAGGGACATCTACTGGAATTATTCTACAACAGACTCAAAAATACTCCTTCTGGTAACACCTTTCAGTGTTCCTTTAGCTATACTTAGTGTTAGCAGCTAGAATAATATTACATATTAGCTAATATCAGTCAGCCTACAGAACACTAGAGAAGTTAATTAACAGTTAGTGCTTTAAAAATACCTGATTATACATCCTCTTGCTTTCTGCTTCCAAATCATTCCCTGGGAGATCATTATATTCAAAGTACTTTGGCACATTGATGTTCCTGAAATTTGAATTTATGTTCTCTGGGGTCCATAATTCTTCTACAGCATATGCAGACAAGTTCTTAACGTAAGAACTGTTATGGGGTATCACAAGAGGAACTTCCACAGTTTTCTTCCAAGGAGCTGAGTGCCACTGATCTAATTTGTGCAAGTATTGCTTTTGTGTTTGTCTCACCAGCATATTTTGGTCAGAATTAGGCTGATCAAAATCTTCAGAGCTTCCAAAAACACCAGCATCAAGGATTTTTATAAGAAACTTCAATAGAGAGAAAAAGAAAACCCAGATGACAAACTCTATATTTCCCCACAATTTTTAGAGATACTGAGATTATTAGCAACTGGTTAAGGTAACACATGGGCTCAAAGAAAAACCTACTGATATGTCATTAAAAAAACCCAAACCTATTCCAACTGTGTTTGGCAGAATTCAGAATTATAAAGAATTACAGTTCTGGAGTTTCATAATAATTTTTGACATTTAGCAAAACTTTTGGTCTAAATGTGAAACTGCTCTCCCCACCACCCCCCCAAAGCCATTTTCTCACAGCCAGGGGCTGCAAAGGAGTCAGGCAGATGAGCTGACAAGTGTCCAGATTTGCTCTGAAATTAATAAAAATTGAAGTTTGTGCAGATTTATCAGTTTTGGCAACTGACAAATTCCAACAAAGACGTCCCATTTGCTTTATTTGGACCATACAAGTGCTATCCATTGGCTGCAGGATAATTCCTTAAATGAGGAATGGGCCACATTAAATGAGCAATCTGCTTCCTGATGTTGACATGATGTCATTTTTATGGATGATGAAAAACTGGGCCACGCAAATTCTTGTCTGTATAGATCCAAAACCAGCACTTGAAATAAAAACTTTTTCACTGTACTTACTGGCAAAGTAGTTGGAGAAATCTCTGACGATAAATGAAATACCTTGTCTGCTTTTGATCTGTGTTTTCTTTTACTCTTCTTATATTCTTTAACTGCATCGTCTATAAATTTAGTTACAATTGTTTCTGTTACTGAGTGACAACCATGAATGCAAAGCGTATCAAAGTCACCCAGTAAAACATCAGAAACCTTTGCTGATGGTTCAGATAAGGCAGCAACTGAATTTTCTTTGAGGAGAAATGGTTTCTGATTGTCTTCTTGCCTTAGGCGTTTGCCATAATTCATCATGTCTTTTTCAAAGGCACTTTTATATTTGCGTTGAGCTGTTTCAGAAAGTGCAATTAAAATGTCAAACAGAAGTTTTTTACTGAGTTCACTTGCAATATCATCAGCAAGTTTAATTCTTTTCTGATCCTCTACCAAGCAACAAATATTTTTGCTTGTGTCTACCTTATCTGTCTCGCTTTTCTTTGGAAGTGCATCTGCAGATATCCTTTGTTTTATTTGTGCCAGTTCTGTTTTTTCTGTATCTGATCCCAAGCACATTAAGTTATTTTGACAGAGGAATTTATTACAATTACACTGGTTAGAATGTGGAAAATTTTGCCCTTTTCCAGACAGCAAGGCAGTGTGTAACCTGCACTGGTTTTCTTTCACTTCTGAACCTCCTGCACTTTTTGTGTCTTCTGCTTTCTCCTCTGCAAACCCCACTCTCTGCTCATCATCTTCAGGATATTTGCAGTCTCCTTTGAAGGATTCATTGTCACAGAAGGAATCAGAGTCTTTATCTCTTATGTAACTGGAACTATTTTTGTGAGCCCCCAAGAGGTGTGAGATCTCATCAGGTCTGACAAAGACACCACAGTGCTGAGCACACTCAAAATACTTCACCCCTTCATAAGTTCCACTGTTGTCACCTTCAGCTTTGTCAAGTGCAACACCAGCCCGATGGCCGCTACCAAAATGAGTCAGGCCTTTGAACATCAGGGTTCCAGGCTGGGTTTGCTTTACCAACACCCTGTCCCCAGTTTCAAATGATAATAAGGGGTCATCACTGTCCTCCTCAGCACTGGGCAGCATCAAGCATGTCTTGTATTGTTTCATCATGAAGTCAGGACTTTTGCTTCCACCACAAGAAACTGTATTTGACACAAGCAGAAACTCCAAATGCTGCAAAGGCATCTCCTGTTCTCCTTGTTGGTGTTCTGATAAGCCCTCCTTGGAGCTGGAAATGGCTGTAAGTGAAGATTGTTCTGAGAGACGACCATCCTGAGTTGAAAAAGCACCACTTGTCTCTGTACTGAGCAGGGGAAATTCTTCAGGCACAATGTTATCAGGTAATGGGGGAAATGCATCCATTTTCAGTGATATATCTTCATCCATACCCTGACTAGACTCTGAGCCTGTCATTTGTTCCAGTGGAGATGGGAAATCATCTGTGCTGGAGGCTGGATCATCATCTTTCATTGCATCTGCACCTAAAGGGGGAGGAGGAAGATCTTCACTTGGAAATGACAAATCCTTTTTGTTAGAGGACGGCAAGTCAGCACTTCCAGAGGACAATACTTCATCCACAGGACACAGTATTTCTGACAAGGTATCCTCATCAGCTGGAGGGAGACCCTGATCACTAAGAGAGGTTGCATCAGTGCATGAAGAGCTGGCAGTTGCATCATTCCCCCGGTTTGGGATCTCCTGAGAACAAGGTCTGTTTCTGCTGCAGCTTTGTGAGGCACCCAGACGTGGTTCATCCGTTCCCTGGGATGGGTTATCAGACCGGGAGGATTGTGCTGACTTGGCTTTGGAGGCATTTGCTTTATCTGCTGGAATGAAAGAAAACAAGGGATCACTGCAGCCAGGATCCGATGCATCTCCAGGGTATTTCTGGGAACGTGATGAAGTCTCAGCTCCGTCATCTTCAGGCAGCTCATGTTCATTGTGTTTGTCAGTAGGTGATGTTTCCTTTCCCTTGCTTATTGCTATTGGCATCTCCTTTGAAAGATTAGGAAACACATCACCACTGCCATAGACAAACCCCTCTGGGATACTGACATCTGTGTCCTCTCCATGTTTCAGCTCTAATTCCGAGTCTGAAACGGAGCTTTCCGAGATGTCAATCCAAACTGCAGACACTTTCTGAAATTCTGGGGGTGAAGAGTCTGATTTGGCACTTTCACATTTCAAAGATAAGTTGTTTGAGTGGGACGATGATTCAGTGCAAGTTAATCCTTCAGAAAATGCTTTTAAATTTAGTTCTTCATCAGAAGCTTCATGAGAAATATGGTCCAAATGCTTCAAACTCTGACTGTCATCCACCTGATGGATTCCAGAAGGGACAGGCACTTCCACTTCTTTAACTGGAACATTTTAAAGAATTTTGTTTAAAACTAGCATTTCATTAAAATATTTCATAGAAGAGGTTGCTGAGAGATCACTTAGGATACAGAAATCTATAGTGTTCCTTACTGTATGAGTAAATTAAGAATTGGACTTGATGATCCTTGTGGATCCCTTCCAAATCAGGATATTCTATGATTCCATGAGATGCAGAAAGATGCTTCATTAGAAAAATGACAGAAACACGAAATATTGCCACAATATGTAAATATTTATAATACAGATTATGCATATGCAGAACTATGTAAATTATACAACTGACTCATATATAAACAGGCAGCTTTATTTTTTACCTGCCCTACAGAGAGTAAGAAATATGAACTGAGGATAAAACCTGGAAACAAAAATAACTCCAGCATGTCCTGTCCAAGTCTATCTTTAACTGATCTATGTTCTTTTAAAACGAACATCCTTAAATTATTGAAAAAATGCCTCAAAGGAGAGTAAATTGTTAATGACACAGAGTAAGTTATGATTTTGTTCTGGGGGAGCAGTATAATCATATCTCTTAATAAACCTGTGAGAGATCCCCACATCTTGCCCAGCAGTGATTTATACCTTGCCTATAGTGAGCAAGACACTTCAGTAATAAATGAGAAGATTGTCTCTCTTTTTGTCTGGATTAAAGTTTGATTGAAGTGGTTGAAACAGATTGGACATAATAGCATTAAATATGATTAACCTGTTCCTTCAAGGGTATTTTCTGCCTGAACCAGGCATAAGCTGCACCAAGTAGGAAGCATCTCCAGGCCTTTCACTGGGAACTTGCTGCCACATGGATTAATATCTTCATTATCTTTAGGATCCACCTCTGGGTTTAAAATAAGTGCCTTTTCCTCCAGCACAGATTCCTAGAATGTAAATATTTAGGAGACAGAGTTAATGACTTAAGGGAAAAGGACTTTGCTGACAGGAAGAATAATTGAGGTCAGCTTAAATGTACGTGTTCCCCCTAAGATATATAAGCACATATGGACTGCTGGGCACATCCACCTGCGCTGGGGCTGTGGCACCGAGGTGGGAAATGGGAAGGGACTGCTCTCTGCAGCTGCTGTGGGAAATAGCACTTCAGTGCTCCAGGGACAGGTTTAGTTTTCCCTGGAGCAGCCCAGCACGTACCCACAGGAGATGGGTTAAATAACCTTGTCACCAGTTGAGAGCACAGAGCACACGGAAAGGGTGGGAAAGCTGTGGTGAAAATTTCACGTTTAGCTCAAGTGCACATCACCAACACGCAGGACTGATTTTGACTTAATGTCCATAACTGCCAGATGAGTCCTGAACTGGTCCTATCTTAAGGGAAATATAACCTGAGGCACCGTTTCTTTAGGCATTAATGAAATTCCAGAGGTGACCCTTACCGAAAACACACACTTTTGGCCTTCTCTTGTAAGGAGTGTCAATATAGGTTCATCCATTCCAGCTGAATTTGCAGGTTCCAGAGGTAATGAACCATTATCCTGAGCATTAAGGGACTGCTCCAGACCTAGGCACTCCTCTGCCTGTTCCTGGTGTTGTATCAGTGTTTCCTTGTTCTCAGTAGGAAAGCTGTAAAGAGTTAGACAAGGAATTAAAGACTGGAAGCTGTTTTCATGTTTCTAAGTGAGTCAAACACTACCAGAAGCATTTAATTTGTACCTGTATTGATTTAATATGAATTTGTCATGACTATCTCTAGAGCATTCACACACGAATGTTTTTAAACCAACAAACTAGTAAAGCTAAAACCACTCTGAATAGTGTATTTATTTATCCACTCCCTCCCCACTTGATACTGTATTTTATATAATCAGTTTTATAATCTTCATAGACAAGAATACGAAGAAACTGGAAAAAAAAATCATCAGCACTTAAAAAGAAAAATCAGGGTCAAACTCTCAACCTGTTTGCCTTCTCCATTTCCAATCAATTAAAGCAAATCAGATTTCAACAGTCCTCATTAAATTTTCCACTTCAAATATAGCATCACAACTTTATGGACATTGGGACATCAGATACTGATTGACATGGTGACTTTGAAGTTTCTCCTTACTGCAGAAGTACAAGACAACATGATTCACAATCACAGGCTTTTCATTAGAAGTACAAGTTCTAAAATAAACAGTTGAGTAAGTTTTTCTGTTGAGAAAAAAAAAGGCTTTTTGTTTTGACTTGTTTTTACTTTAATAACCGTTTAAAAAGCTAAATATGTTCTCGAACAGATTAAAATTAACAATGTGACAGTGTTTAGAGGGTAAATCTCTATTAATATTTTTTTAAGGTGAAGAAGGAAGCCTGTGTGGTATTCAACACTACTAATGTTTCAGGACTTCTGAATTGAGAGACTTATTTTGAATGTATATCCCAAATTCTCAGTTAAAATTTTGTCCTTTTATAATAATTACAAGTTTCTTTATCCCTAGTTTCTAGTATTTAATATTCATTAACAAAACCCCAAACCAGCAGCTTTTTCTACATGTTGGTAATTTATGATTTCAGTTTGCTTTCAGCTTTAAAAATATTTCCCAATCCTTTCCATCCTCTTACAGCCCTGCTTATTAACTACGTTCCTGATCCGTGTAAAATATGAACATACCCATGCAGGTGGATAAATAGCATAATTCCCACTGTGCCCTCGTACACAGGACAGAGATCTATGGACAATCAGCCAGAATTTGGGTGTATTTGAGTTCCAGCAGGCCCTGGCTGCTCTAGACTGACGCCAGTATTCACTGTTCTCCTATGAGCAGCCTTGTCAGTAATAAGAAGTGAAAGCACAGCCAAGAAACCTTTTAAAGATTTCTCTGACTTGTAATCAATAACACCATGAATTATAGATCAGTTCCATGCAGGGATTTATTTGAAAGCCTTTCCCTGTGGGGACTTAAGTAAATGCACAAACCTGACTCACCACTCTGCTAAAGCTCTGGGTAACACTGAATGAAAGGGAGTTTTAATTCATATAGATACATATTTGTCTTTAACTGCTTTCCTTCCTTCCAGAAGCAAACTCTTGGGTTCTCATCCACACTGCTCTTCTCCTCCAGCCCAGCTGGAAGCATGCAGGGATTCTGGGGATACAGATCCTGGGGAATAGGAGGCTGGTGATTTCTCAGTCTGACTAAACTCCTGAATTATATCTCACTGCAGGCATTTTACCTGATGCCTCCATGCTTCAGTTTAAGCATAAAATTTAGCCCTATGTATTACAAAATTCCTTCTGTGGTTTAAGTCCTCAGTAAAACACAAGCCTGCTCTGAGGGGTTAAGTGATACACAGGCTCAGAGCCAGGGGATGACAAAGAAGTGAATTTCACCAATTAAATCAATACATTTCTACTCATTCCATATGGGTATTGTGAAGTCTAATTAATATATAGTTGCAAAGTGGTTTCAGTGTGTAGTTAAAAGCCACCATGAAAACATGAACTATCATTAGCAGTTGTGTGGCATCATTAAAAATGCCCTGAGGAACTCACCTCTTGGGACAGAATGATAAGCAGTGGTCTGGTTGCAGCAACCGCTTGAACACAGAGGTTTCCAAAATTTATCATCATAGAACTCCCTCTTTGGAGTATGTAAAGCTCACACAGTTATCTAGGACATGCTGTTTCCATCTTCACTGGCTTGGTTCTTATCTTCAGCTATCACTGAGGTTTTACTTACCCCTCATATTTCTTGCTCCATTTGTGCTTTAGCTGGACATAACTGTCTCTACTCCCTGACTGTGGCTTTGTAACCTCTTGCTTCCCAGCCAAACTGTGCAGCTTCTCCTGGAGCTGTGCTGTTGAATGCTGCATCATTAAGATTTCTCTCTGCTGCTTTAATAAAAGCTTCCTTTCTTGGTGGGCTGCCCTGTAGATCTTTTGCAGGTACTGGATTTCTGCCTGTGCAAAGCAGGAAAAGAAAGGAGCATAAGAGAGTGAAGATAACAAAGAGATCTACCTAAAAAGATGTATAATGTCTCTTAACATAGGGAACTATTACTCACAAAACACCCTGAAATTTCAACATGCAGAGTTTCCCCCTTTTTTTATAAAAAAATTTGCAGTTTTATTTTTCACCTGTGGAAAATTGATGACAGGTAAAGGGATATTTTGATGGGGTGTCAAGAGGTGAGACCTTTAAAAATGAATTATTCTTCAGATCGTTCAAAACTACAGGGTGCTTGTGGTTTGCACTAGGAATTCCTGTAAGTAAAGCAGAGGCTTGGCCTACATAAGGAGCAGAACAAAAATTTTCTGACTACCAAGTGTAATTATGAACCCTGCATAGTGGAATAAGTGAGACTATAAAATTAGCTGTCAGATTAATTTAATGTATTTCAACATCACAAGCATAAATCTGTGGAAATCTACATTACATGACCTGCTTGTTATGGCATAAATAGAAAAATCCACAATAACAGTGAAGTAGCAGAAAAAAAAAAAAAGATGTTTTCTTTTATCTGAGATTTACAGACTGCTGACTTTGGCACAAAACCCACCTCACTGAATGTAGCAAACAAGCAGAATAATGGATGCAAAGTGACTTTAAAAAAAAAAAAAAAAAGCAAATTCCCCTTGCTCCTGCAGCTCCAGACACCTCCTTGTACTGCATCCTCCCCGTGGATGGGATGAAGCCCAGCTCCTCTCACTATAGCATTACCTGCTCCTGTTTCAGATTTGTTAGGATTTTGTGCTGCTTTTCTGCCACGGCAGAGGCTCCATTACCATCCTGCAGGTTTTCCAGAACACTGGAGATCAGAGAAGGATAAGAATCACAGTCAGATAATGAAATGCCTTGAATTTACACCAGGGATGGGAGCACAGCTCCTCTCAAAACAGCTGTGGGCATGGAAGGCTCTGCAGAAAGTTCTGCTACACTCTGAGGGACACCTCAGCACTCTGGGGCTGTGGTGCCTGGACCTGGGATTTCACACTGCACCTCACAGTGCCTCAGCCTGGTCAGTGCTGAGGGACACCCTCGCTGTCCATCCCTGAGGGCTCCTCACCTGAGTCAGAACTGAGGGACACCCTCACTGTCCATCCCTGAGGGCTCCTCA
>WBMZ01001689.1:0-112294 GCA_013400975.1 Atrichornis clamosus | reverse complement strand
TCCATCCCTGAGGGCTCCTCAGCTCAGTCAGAACTGAGGGACACCCTCACTGTCCATCCCTGAGGGCTCCTCAGCTCAGTCAGTGCTGAGGGACACCCTCACTGTCCTCGAGGACTCCTCAGGTGGGTCAGTGCTGAGGAACACCTCCTACCATCCATCCCCAAGGACTCTTTCCAGTCAGTCAGCACTAAGGGACACCCTCACTGTCCCTGAGGGCACCTCAGATCAGTCAGTGCTGAGGGACACTCACTGTCCATCCCTGAGGGACACTCACTGTCCATCCCTGAGGGCACCTCAGCCCGGCTGGTGCCTCACGCCACCTCAGAGGAGACTGCAGTAACTCAACTCTAAACTGAGTTACCAACACTCAACACTAAACCCATCCTGCTTTATTTGCACTTGCTTTGGGAGAAGATTTTATATTTGTTCTCTTCCCTGAAAGGAAGAAAACCAGTCCTGGCCAGGCAGGTCTCCAGTGTCCTGCCCCCCGTGCCCCCTCACCGTCTCCGGTGGCCCAGCCAGGCCAGCTCGGCCCTGGCCCTCTCCCGCAGAGCCTTTTTCCGGAGCTGGAGGAGCACAGCCTGGTGCCGAGCCCGCAGCTCCTCTCCCCTCAGGCACTGCTCCACCAGGGCCAGGCTGGAACCACGGAAAGTGCTGGAGCCTCCGTAGTGTGGAATGGCTGCGCTCCACTGGGGACAGAGCAGAGCATCAGCATCACCAGCTTGATAGAGGGACTATAAGCCAAAAAAGCCCAACCAATCCAGGGAAAGAAACACCCCTCAGACTGTTTCGAGAGCTGGCGTTACCTGGCTGTCAGAGCTGGCCTGGTCACTGCTCTCTCCAGAGTTGTCCCAGGTGTCCCCATGGGGCAGATTCACCACAGGTGACAACAGATTCAAGGTGTGGTGGCTGTGCCCTGACTGCCCGTGATCTGCTGGCAGGAATCCCAAGGGAAAAAATTAATGTCACCATAAATAAAATATTTGAAACAGAAGGGATAAAAAATAAAGAAACGCAAAAAAAGATCCCTACGGTACAAGTTGAAGTCCGTTCCTGAATTCAAGGTGCCTTTGGCAAATACTTGTCATGCACTGCCATCAGCAGGAGCTGGAGGAGTCCCCCCACAGCTGTTCCCTTCCAGGAGCAAGGTGTGAACATTAACCTCCCTTACAAGCGACATCATGGTAAACAGGTGAAAACGAAAAAGGGGCCCATCAATAGGGTAAATAACTCTCAGCAGCCAAGGTGATTTTCTTAGAAGGGTCATAAGTACAAAGGAAGATGGCTATAATTTAAATATGCATAATGGACATAAATATTTAAGTCAATATTTTCAAAATTAGTTAGAAAATCCTGTTCCAGGCCAGATTGAACAGGGCATTTTCCCAATACCACCAAATCTTTTAACTTCTCATTCACCTCCTTGAAGCATTGAGCAATATGAATCTCCTCCTCCTAAAGGTTTTCTTTCTCCCACTCTTTTTGTATCCACTTGACTGTGATCTCTTTCTATCTTCAATGCAGGTTGTCTCAGTGAACCCATCTCTTGATTACTGAAGGTAAGAAAGAAAGAAAATATTTCTTATTGCAGAGAGAGATATTATTTCAATTCCTAGCTTTCACAGCCAAGTCCTCTGTGAAGGCTGAATCTTTTTCAAACCAGAATGCTGCTCATTTTTATGTGATAGTGAAAGCTTTACCTGTGCAAAGGTGTCTTTTTGGTAATTGCATCCATAAGACCCTGGAAGCAATTCTCTTTATGCCACTTAAACAAAAAAATGTACACATACAATATTCTAATTCACAGCAAGGATATGATAGTAAAACAAAACTTTTTCATACAAGTTTTGGAGGGGTTTCTACTTTAAAAAAAAAACTGCAAAAACTCCCACAACATTAGAAAGGCGTTAATTCTGGGGTTTGGACATAAATTAAAGTAAAAAGACTGTATTGCAATTGCTTTAGTGCCCCAAGACATTCACATAGTCAAACCCAAGGCCAGATCCTGCCTCCTCTACCTGCCAGCAGTGAGGTCACCTTCCAGGCAAGGGCCTTTCCCTGTGGGCTCAGTGTGGTACAGTCTTGGCACAGAAGGATCACTGCCCCTGGAACTCCTGCACTCCTGCACACACAGAAATTGTCAAACATCTCAATGAACACTTTGAAAGGCACAACATTTACACCTTTTTTCCCCTCATCTTCTTGGGAATGCCCCTTGTTGTAGATAATGATTCTCATATGCCAGCAATCCCCAAAGAATTGGATTAACTGATGAGCTGGGTACTACTCACAGAAAACAGTGTGGGCATATGAAGGTAAGGTGGTACAAGAGCTCATAAATTGATGTGCATGTAGAACTGCTTTCATGAGAGCTGGGGCCTAGAGGTGTTAAACCAGGATCTGAAATCATAACTTACCTCTGAACTGTGCTGCAGAAGGTCCCTCAAAAACCTCTGGCTTTCCTGAACCTCTTGCTTTGCTTTCTCCCTCAGCACCATAAGCTGCTGTTTCTGCTGGAGCTGATGGAGCTGTGTGAGGAAATGACACACTATAGACGATATCTTTAACCAGGTGACACGACACCTGAGAGCTGGGGGGGCAAAGGGCAGGACAGGAGCTGCACAGCCAGCTGCTGTCACATCCTGCTACCCTGGGCAGGCAGCACAAAGGCTGCAGCACAGCAGTGTCCTCTTTCCCACCAGAGCTACACCGGGACCTCCGAACAGCAAATTAGGGCTGGCACCTCTCCTGTATAGATTAATGGGGTTTATAAACCTGACTCAGATCAGCTGATGCCAACTGATCATGCCCTAAGCACACCCGAATCCAGGGACAGTGAGCACCTTTTTCACCTGGGACAGTGGAATTGGAATTCTCTTTGCTTGTTACACAGATTTCTCACTGACCTTCAGTTTGTGAGCCAGTAGTAGGGAGGTTTGCCTCAAAATATCCAGATGGCTCTTGTGTTTCTTTTCCAGCTCTGTGCAGCTACGATCTCCCTCACCTGCAGAAGTTTAGGAAATAGATGGTAACAGTCACCATTTCTTAACTAAAATAATCTGTGCTTCACTTAATGGGTGCAAGCTGGAGAAATATCAGCATTAACCAGAGGGAGACAGCAAAAGGAGATTCCTTCATATTCCAGTTGCTGCCCTGAAAGTGGATTTCTACACTGTCAAAGTCCTTTGAGGTTTAAGCATTTACCAATGTTTTCCTAGCAGGGCTGACGTTGGGTCACCACCGAGGCCAGGACACCCTGACAGTACCAAGGTCTTTCCAACAGGATTCCAGGGCATCCACTTCCCAGCCTTCTCTGCTGCATTGCAGGCCTGACTGTACTCCCAAAACCTGCCTGAGTCCTGAGACATAAACAAGGGATCATCACAAGGGGAACGTGTGCATTGTTCCTAACTGCATTTTCCTTTTAGATCCTCCCTGGGCCTATTTTTGGAAGCCTCCCAAATCTGACATCTGCCTTTATTCCTGAAATAACTTCTCTGCATGCATTTGCTTCTTCTACCATAACTGTAGAGGGAAAATGTCACTACCTACATCCTGTCAAGAAATGTGTGAGCATAAAGTCCTGCAAGTATTGGGAAGAGGCAGGACTGGAGGGTCTGTGCCAGGAAAGAGAAGGATTGAGGAACAATTCCTGTCCTAAACCTGAACTCCAGAGTGTGGGCTATTGCAACTGCTGGTCCCACTGCTCCTTTGCTGCACCAAGAGGATCAGAGCCTCTGGGTACAAAAGAAAAGCTTCCCAACCTGGGCACTTCTTTGGGAGCAGCATCCCACGTGTCCCCTCCATCTGGAGTGCAGGCTGATTGCTCTCTTTTGTCACAGGGGGACACAAAGCCCCGGAGGAAAGCTTTCATTTTTAGGCGGGGATGTTTTCCCTCTTGCTCCTGGTGTACCTGTTTCACTGCTGTTTCCTTATTGTACCTCCCCTGCCCGTGTGTGACCGTGCAGCTGATGTTATGTTTACCAGCAAAATGTTCTTGGCTCCTGGAGCTTCTCAGATGAATTGCTCGGCTTATGCAAACAGGTTGTGTGTTTATTCTGTGCTGTGCCACTGTCACAGCAACCAGAGTCATAAATGAATTGAAGTGTGGGTCATAAATAGAAATAGGTTTGACTTGGAAACTTGAGATAAAATCCCTATCTCTATCCAGGTCACCTGAATCCAAATTACCCCATGGTGCAGGATAAGCCCATGACATGCAGAGTTTGTTTTTGCTTTACAGACTGAAGCATCTTTAACACAGAAGGAGCAGGGATGTGGGCTTGTTTGCATGCCAGGATGGTTTCTGTGCTTATGTGGGTGTGAGTGAAATAAAATATTAAATCTTTAAGCCTGGTGCAGATTTTCTATTAGAATGCTGCTCTGTTTTTATAAACAGCTTGGTTGCAGATTTCACTTACCTCCTACAGTGGTACTATAGGAGGCTTTTCTTAACCCTCTCCTTTTCAGAATCAAGAGACTGGATGGAAATCTCACCTTTTATTTTTAGTAATGGGCATTTCCTGGTTTTGGATGGTGGTTTGAAAAGACAAAATCACACTGAATTATGTAGAAATCATATGCCAGATGAAGTGTTCATCCTTTTTAAAATTCTTTTGGTTTTAGGCAATCTTTCTAATTTTGAGGACTGATTCAGACCCTTTAATGCTGATTGTTACTAGAGATGATTTTGTGAAATGACCTATTTAGGAAAATTGAGTCAGTGAAAGAGCTGTTGTTTCTGCAGGGAAGTTTTATTACTGGTTTTAAGTGATGTAATAGAAAAAAAGACAAGTGAACAATTCTTCCGTGGGTACACAGACACTCATCACTTTCAAAAACTACTAACAAGTAGGGTCATTTTGTAAAAAAAAATACAAGCTAAATTTGTTGATACTAAGTTAATTGAGTATCTTTCAATACTAATATCTGATGTATCTATTAGGATATAGTCTAAAAACTGACAACTATTTTCAATTTGTGCCTCAAACTGAACAATGCTGTTATTCTGCTCAAAGCCTGACCAGTGGTATTGATCTCAAAGAGATTAAAAAGTTTGCTCTGATCTGTTTTCCCTCCTTTTGAACATAATTTTCCTAATTGTGGCTATTTCCAGATGCATTTCTGGTGTTGCAACATCCTGCATTAGAGAAAATACCATCTGGCTAAACTTCACGTCCTTTTAGGTGATGATGAATGGCATTTACAGCCTACCCAGATAGCTTCAATGTGCATACCCTCAGCCTTGTTAAAAAAATGCTATTTATTAAATCACTTTCCGCTGCACCTGCAGAATCTCAGCAAAGCCCTGTAGAATCTCTGTGACATATAATTAAAAAAGCCAGGCTAAAAGTCTCATTTTTCTAATCACTTGAAGCAAGGCAGAAGCATTTACTGCTGCTTTACTCAAGGACAGCTTTTTCTCTTTCTGCCCATGTCAGCAATCAGACCAACGCAGTTATTATAAAAATACACTCTTGCAACTTTAGCTGTAAGCACACCTTTGTCTACATTATTGCCTGGAGGTGTATGAATGTGGGGTGTAAGGTGTCCTGAAATGCTTCTGTGGAGTGGAGCAACAAATCAAGAAGGAATTGACCCATTTGCCCCATTTTGAGCAGTCCTTCCCCTCTCCAAAATTACCGTGTTAGCTCAATTGCTTCATTATTTCAGGATGCTCTTCAGGTAGGGTGAAATACCACCCAGGCATTTCAGCAGTCAGTGTGCAGGAGCAGAGCTGCAGTGGTGACAGGTAAATGGGGGTGCAGAAAAGAGGTTTGGTACCTCCTGAGCACAGCTGAGAAACGCAGCACAGGCTGTTTGGCTCTGCCTCAGCAACACCTGTGAGCCAGGAGCAATCCCTAAGCAAGAGAGTCTGAACGTGAAGGCTCTGCCTGTTCACTCAGGAAGTCAGTGGGCTGATCTGCTCTCTCCAGTACCTTGGAGAATCTGTGTTTCCTCGGCTGCTGAATCAGGTCCTGCTCTCCTCTCTGAACACGTCTGGTATCACACTGAAGAGTAGCTGCTTTCCAAACAAGGGGATCGGTGTGGCCTGTGCTGCTCCTGTCCTCTGCAAGTTTTGTGGTTGTATCGCAGTCCTCTGCTGTGGAGGGCTGGCCCGAGTTCACCTTGCAGCCAGGTGTTGCAGCACGTGGCAATGCCTCACCCTGCTGCTGCCCCTTCCCACACGGAGCCGCAGGGCAGCCTTGGCTCAGGATAACAAGAGAGACCTGGGCCTGAACCCGGACATACCCAGAACCCTGAATTTCCGTGGAATGGTCCTGCTCTTCCCTAACTAAACTCCCTTCAGCCAACAACACCATCACTGCGGACAACTCCAGAGCTGTTTGCAGGCAGGGGTGGAGCTCAGTGGAGCTGTGTGAAATACAAAACACAGCGCAGGATTCGGGAGGGAACACGAGGAGCTGCCTTAGCTCAACACTCCCAATCAGAGCGTAATTAGTTGAAGCCATGCTGATACACTTGTGTGCTGATTCCACTAATTTAATAATTTCTCCCTCTTCTACAAGCAAGAAGGCAGCTCCCTCTAGTGATACGAGAAAATATGTCAATCAGCAGCTTAGGGGAAAGATGCTACATGTAAATATATTTTCCTTGTAATTCAGGTTTAAATTCTGCATTTTAAGAATAATGGGAGACATTCCTTTTGCCTCCCTGATGCAAATTACTTCGAAGTAGTAGCCATGCTTAAGCTTCAATATTTAGAAAATACTTCTTTAACAATTAATTTCAGCTTAAATGTTGTTATCCCTCAAATGCAGAAAAAAGGAAACAAGAAGTCTGGTCTGATGAAATGAGATTTCTGGCTCATTGAGTCCAGTCTGCCTCAAAGGCCAGTCCCTAGGACGTAGGAAGGGGCACAGGCAAAATGTTGGATTTTTAAAAAATCATGTAGTTCTCTTATTTAGTAGAAATACAGAAATTTGGGTACCATGGGCTGTATTCAGAGGATATGCTGAAGTACCAAGGAAAGTATAGCTCATCTCCTCAGCTCCCTATGGGAGAGACCTGGTGGTTTGGCAGGAATAATGGAAAGATTTTACATAGTGGTGTAATACACAAACCATTTCCTTATCAGCTCACTTGGTTATACCAAGTTTTGTGCCTGAACTGATTAGAAATATTCATAGAGCTATGTGAAATACTTCCCAGTGGTACCTGTGGAGACAATTTTTGTTCACCACAGCATGTGCTTAAAGGATTTGCAATTCTGGTTTTTATACTGGCTGTGTTATAAAGAAAATGCAACAATCCAGGGCAAGTTCACTGTCTTACTCCAAGTAGGAAATAGTTACAAATATTTTGTGACTATCTGCTTCTTGCACTGTGCTTTATGATGTTGGGAATGAAATTTGGAGTTTTGCCAAGTATGTTTGCTCCAGACAATCTTTCTTCGGCACAGCAGTGGGTGCTCAGGTGATGTGTGTCCCTTTGGAAGGTAAATCTGTCTGTTTGGCAGCAGTTGCAGGATTGCACCTCATTATGGTGCAAGTGCACGGTGACTTCTGTGTCCTGGGGAAGGACAGAGCCAACCGCTGGGTGATGCCTCAGAGCAGACAGTGCAGCCTCATGTCCCTGCTCAGGGTGGGCACAGACCCACTTGTGACCCACATTTCAAATCCACGTTGTGTTCAGCACGACATTCTGTGCCTCCTGCGCAGCACGGCCGTGGTGGGAGTGCTGGTTTCCAGTCCAGCCTTGGGCCGCGGCTCACTTCAGCGCTGGCAGCTCCTGCAAATGCTCAGGGAAGGGAAGGTTTCTCCTGGCAGGGACACGAGGCAGCGGTTCCTGTTGTTCCTGTGCTGAATAGTGGATGGCTGGGTGTTGCAGAACTGGGGCCCTTAGTTATTAATAGTTAAAAAATACGATGTCTTTTGCCTATGGTAAAACACTTCAGACAACAGCCTTGCTGCCCAATCGTCTGAGATACCCTCCTGGTCCCTGGGGGCTCGGAGAAGCACAGTAAACAATGCTGGCTTCTCCACCACCTCAAAATCCAATATTATGTATAAAATGTTGTGAGGAAAACAATGAAGAATCCTTAATAAGAGCAAAGGCTTTTTGTAAGTACCCTCTTTGAGGAAAGGTTATCTGATCTTGTTCTTTTGTCTCGGAAAAGCCCTTAAAACAATGCACCATCTGCTCCTGTTTGGTGGGAGCAGGCAGAGATCTCCTCAGACACAGCGGTCTGCGCGCTACTGGTCGGCTTTTAACCCTTTCGGCCACAAACTTTCCCTTCTTTCCCTGCAAAAAGCGGCCCTGCCCTGCCCCTCGGCCAGGCCTGAGCACCCTGAGCAGATCCCTCCATTCCCCCTGCGCCCTTCAGAACCCTGCCCACGTCCTGTGCCTTGATGTCTCTTTGTGTCCAAGCAGGACAATACCCCGCACTGCTTGGATGTGGTAATTATGAGGAATTAATTATAAAGCTCCCGGAGACCTTCGGATGAAGCTGGGAGGTGCTGGAAATGTCTCTGAGCTAAATGGGGTTTGTTCCATCTGTAGCTGTCACTGAGGTGACGCTGCTGAATTCACACCTGTGACAGCGCAGAGCTGCATGGAAAAGGCAAAGAGTTTCTATTGCATTTTTGCAATTTTGGTAACGATTTCTTGTTATCTCTCAAATGGCACGTGAATGTTGGGGGGACTTTTTTGTCATCTATCCTTTTTCCACCTTCAAAATCTGCAACACGAACCATCTACTGGACATGCCCCCTCGCTCCAGAAGATTTTCAGCCCTAGCCAGAACCATCAGCAAAAATTCTGGGACCGTTCATTCTATTGCACCAGCACCAGAAGTACCTTGGGAGGGCACTGAGTGACCACCACACTCTGACCCTCCGGGAGATGCCACCTTACCCAAGTCCTGCTCAGGGCTGTCAGTCTCAGCTCCAGTGCTCGGGGTGGCAGAGGGCTGGAAGCTCAGGCTGTCCCGGATCCTCAGGCTCTCTCCAGGAGGCTGGTTGGCCATTTCCTCTTGGTTCTGAGCTCTCAAAACAGCCTCACATCCACAGGGATCCCTCCGCGCCGTGAGTTCTGTCTGCGGGCTGTGTCAAGGTAACAACAGCAATTACTAAGTTTTTGAGATGTGTATAAAGCAATCTTTTGAACTAAAAAAACCCCATTATTTCATTAAAAAAAAAAAAGATTACGTTTTGTTAAATGGAAACAAAAGGCTCCCTGAGAAGTCATACCTGCCAAAGTACAAACCCTCCTTTCTTGTACTTTGATGTTGTCAGGAAAGCTAACAACACTCATTTTTACCTACTCTAATTACTGCTCTGAAGGAACTGGATATTTTTCAACCTGGTGGCAAATAGAAACAACAACCTTGCAGTGTGGAAGCTTAATTTATGAGGGCTGCATTGTACAATCCGTGCCATTGTCGGGACTTGGTTGCACAATCTAACTCTGAACCTTGGCAAAGAAATCTGTTTAGAAACACAAAGTACTGAGCTCTGTTCCAGTGTTTCTGGGACTTGTCTGAGCATGGCTCTGGCCCAACTAAGATCTGGGAGCAATATATACACTTTAATATTTCAAAACAATCTCAGCACCAAGTCCCCCAGACGAAAACCTCAGCTAACTGATTTTATTTTTTTTTTTTTGGTCTGTGACTATCTGAGCTTAACTAAAAAGATTAGGAAAGAAGGTGTGAAAATGGGCATTTATTGATCAAGCCTCGGCTGAAACACATGCAGGGACACTGAGACACTGAAATGGTGACAGATGTTTTCTTTTTTATACAGAAAAATGAATGTGGAATTTTTTTTTTTATCGGCAATCAGCTTAGGGAAATCTTATTTCATTTTTCTCGTTAATAAGCTTTTCTTTGTTTTTCATGACCCAGAAACTGCTAAAACGATTAGTACAGCTTCCACTAACGTGTCTTGGATGTAGTCTTCAGAAAGTGGGAGCAAAGGTGGGTGAGAGAGAAAGAACAGAGGAAACAGGGATTTCTTAAAAAGCATTTCTAAGATTCATTGGGCAACCGTGCTGAGTTTTGTCTCTGCATTTGTGTTGTGATGGTTTTTCAGTCACTGTTTTCTTCGGCTCTTGCGAAATGCCTGCTCCTGTTTGAGGAGACTGATGCCAAGGTCTAAATCCAACCCTGCCTGTGTCCTGGGAAGGGCAGAGTGCAGATTCTAGAGAAAATACTGGGTTTACACAGGAGTGGCCAGCACCACCTGCCCTGCAGACACAACCAGCTCTGCACACACCACCACAGTTCCCAGATGAGGCTCTCTGGGTTTGCACTAAAGAGAAAGCATTGCTGGCTGCACAGGAGGAGGCAGAGCTGTGATCCAACAGGGAACTCTGACCATCACCCTCTGCCCCAGCCCCCGAGGCCACCCAGAGCACTTCCAAACCTGAACCTACAGCAAAAATGGGGTGATTTTTTTTTTACTCTTGAGAATGTGGCCACTTAGAGAAGTAAGTGGAACAAAGATGGAATTGCCCACACATTTTCTGGCGGTTCGGAGAATTCCCATCAGTGAGTCATTCGCATCAGCAACAAATCTCTGCCAGCCGCCCCTGCGGCCTGCGGAGCAGCTGGGCATGAAATGGGAACATTTCTTATGGAAACAGGCACCTGTGGGATTTCTTGCGTGAACAGGAGTCGCTGTTTTCAGAGCCATAATTAAACATGTAAACAGAAAGCTGTGCTGTTGGAACTGGCTGCGGAGAAGGTCACGCTCGGGAGCGCTGGGTCCGGGGCGCTGCATGTTTTGTGTCTGTGAATGAGGCCGGCACACAGGCAGCTTTAACAGGTGGCTTTGCTCAGATGAGCTCTTGGAGAGAATGTCTGTTGCAGCCAAATATGGACTCATGGCTCATTAACAGTGGAGTCAGAGCACAGACCCAACTGAGCTGCTTTTACCATCCGGTTTCCTGACCCAGCTCTGGGTACATCGATGGATGGCACGGGTTTACAAGACCAAGAACACAGCACTGACCCCTCCTGTCAGCACAGCCTGTGAAGGTTTGTGTGCAAGTCGAGAGACAGGCTCCCTTCACTGCCTACTAACACTCCCCACTGAGAGGTCATGCACTCACAGTGCAAATGTTCCTGGAGCAGGAGAAGTTATGACCCTGGAAAGCTCCTCAGGCCCCTCCTTAGCACACTGGTGCTCCTGTACCGTGTGGCTTTCTGTCTGATCTGATCTGTAGTGAATCAGTTGATACCAGACCAAGTTCAGGAATAACTTGATCACAGGAGCCCCTGTGTGCCAAAGGACTCATCCCCTTTTGCTTCCCATGAGTGTGCGGGCTTCAGGGGAGGTGCAAAATTAGATTCTGCAAATAAAAGCTGAGGAAAAAAAGACAGGCTTTTACTCTGAATCTTTGTATTATCTGCTTTACCAGTAGCTAACAAAGGGTTAGACATGGGGTGGCCTTTCCTTTATATTGTGCCCTCACTGTCACTGCTGTTGCTTCAGAGGGAGCCCTCAGCCCACCAGGAGATGAGTCTGGAGTCGTTCACAATACAGCAACACTTTCCACTTCTAATCTCTAAATACAGTGATATTTTATCTGCAAGTAGCTCTCCTCATCTTTTGAAGCAGCACTTGCAAGAGGGTTGTGATTTATTGTTTGAGAGGTTTTATTGGTGTTGTTTTCGGTGATGCTCTGAGGACTTTTTGACTCCGGCTGCGTTGCTTTCTCAGTAATTGCATTGCTCAGGAGATCGGTGCAATCTGTCTTATTTCTACTTGGTTTGATGCTGGTCCCTTACAGCTGGGGGGCTGTTCCCGCTGGGGCCCAGGGGGTCCTGCACCTCCTGCCGTTACTGTGGGTTGGAGTTGCATCATGACAAGAGTGATGGACCCCAGAACTGCTGGGCTGTGCAGGGTGCAGTGCAGACACAGCTCTGGCTCTCTCCACTGCACACTCTGAGTGCCCAGTGCTCATGTTTTATACATTTGCCTCTTCTGTGAGAGCACAGCTCCGTAATCCTTGCAACTGATCCCTCGGAGCAGAAATCAGCCCAGCCTTTGTGAATGTGGTGGTTGTGCACAAAGAACAGGGGTTTAACTCGTGGTAATTCCAGTAATTACTCCTCATAACTTTGGTAAGCTCCTCTGTCTGGACTTATCTCTCCAATTTTCATTTTCCTCATGTTTACTTTGTGCTGTAAAGCTGCAAACAATCTTCTTTAAAATAATGTTGTGCCTAATATCCCACCTTTTGTTAATGAGAGAAAAATCACTCTTTTTCCCACTATAGTTCTCTGCAGTTCAGCTGCTGGCACGGCCAGCTCATTCCCAGGCACCAGCGGAGTGCCCACGGAGCAGAGCCAGGCCATCCCTGCCTGGGCAGGATCCCACAGCACCAACACCTCACCTCTGAATGGGACACTGGGACGCGGTGGCCAGTTTGCTGCACATATGTCCTTTCTTTGGTAATGCCTGTCCAGGTCATATTTAATCTTCCGGGGCTCAGGGGATTTATTCTCTTAGGGAAAACATCTCTGCAGAGATGTACAGCCCCTGTGGGGACTCTGGCTTTGTCCTTCTCCGTGTCTGGGCAGGGACACACTCCGGCCTGCAGTGAGTGATTGTCCCTTCGCGGTCCCCTCTGCCACCACAGAAAACCCACCCGGGGCAGTTACACGAATGTCTTTGCTCTCTAGCCACTGTCGTCCACGTGAAATACTTAATTAACGCAGGCTGAAAACAACCTGCATTAATGTCATCCTTTTTTTCTACACTTCCTGCTTCCAAACCAACTTTCCACGATAATCGCCGTGCTCTGACACGTGTGCTGTCCAGGGAAAGGCTGTGTGTGAGCAGGAGTTGCGGCGCACGCACGCAACCCTTAGAGCTGCAGTGATGGGACATTGTCACTGGCTTTTGTAGCAAAGCGAGTGAAAACAATGACTAGAAATTAATTTTTTTTAAATTAATCCCCGCACGGAGGAGGCCCGGGGAGCTTTACCCAGGTGCTCGCTCCGTGCCCGCGGCTGCCGGCGCCCTCCGGTGGCGAGAGGGCGTCATGGCAGGCACGGCCGGGGGTACCCACCGGGCCCGGGATCCGCCGCCCGCTCCCGGGAATCCACCGGACCCGGGATCCACCGCCCGTTCCTGGGGATCCACTGCCCCTGGGGGATCCACTGGCCCCGGGGGTACGTCTGTCCCGCGAACCCACCGCTCCCGGGAACCCACTGCTCCCGGGGATCCATCGCTCCTAAGGAACCCCCTGGCCCTGGGGGATCCACCAGCCCCGGGGAACTCACGGCCCCCGCTATTTATTTTACTCGTGTGTGTGTGTGTGACACATTTAGCAGAGAATAACACATCCAGCTTTGTTATCCACAGATTTCCAACTACATGGGGTTGGTTTTCTAATTCCTTTCTTACTTCTGGGAAAGCCTAGGCAGCAGAAGGGGAAGTGATGTGTCCAAAATCAGTGGCAAAGCCACAGACAAAATTGCAAGATGTAGTTTCACAGGTGCAATGAGAGGAGAGGGAAGTGAAGCCTAGAAAGCCCACTGCTCAGGGATTTTCCAAGTCTGGCTCCATGCTGAATTGGTGCTCTTTATTTTAAATACATGTGTGTGAGGTGCATTTAGCAGAGAATAAAATATCCAGCATTGTTTACCTTCTAAAGAGGAATCTGTGAGCTGGAGAGGCTGGGCTGGTTATTGGTTTGTCACACAACAGACTTATGTCCACCTCGGAGCCCTTCTTCACAGGGAAACCTTTTAAAAAGACAAATGAAGACATTTAATAAATATACTCTTCATAGAAATGAAATGGCCCGAGCTTTGTCATCTATTCACTGCCTACTTGTGTGTGAGCACTTCACTTCCATATTCTTCTTCTTATCCACAGATTTTTAAGTACACCTTTAACTTCTGGGCAGCCTAGGCACCAGAAGGTGAAGTGATGCGTCCAAAATCAGTGGCAAAGCCACAGGTACAGCTACGAGATGTGGTTTCAGAGGTGCAATGAGAGGAAAGTAAAGTCTGGAAGATTTGGGATTTTCCAAGACACACCACTTCCAAGAAATAGCCAAGGGGACATGAGGCTTAACCCCTGCTTTGTAGCTTTGAATGACGTGGGCAGTGTCACCTGAGCCTCCCTGTTGTGTCATGTCAAAAGGAGTTACCTTGCAATGTGTTGCTGCGGTCTCCCCCAGAGCTGAGGTGCCTCTGTCCTGCACTGTGAGTGATCCAGGGTAATTCTTCCCTCTCAGCATTCCCTCCAGGCAAAGGAGTTGGCATTTCCTTCTGTCTGTCCAGGGCTGTTGCTCCCTCAGTGCTGCCCACAAGGCTAATCCTGCCCAGTCCATGAAATTCCCTCTTGGATGCCACAAGTAGCACATCAGGATCCGTGGCGTCCAGAAGCATTTGTACAGCCATTGTCCTGTCTTGCTCATCCCTGGAGGTCTCAGGTTCCGGTCTCAGGTCCAAAGTTGTTGATTGTTGGCCAGCAGAGTCTTTAACCCAGCTCGCTGCACTCAGCCTCCTCCTTGCCACGTCAATCTTATCTGCCAGTTCCTTGGATAGATTGTGAAGGGCTTTCACTCGATCCTGTTTGCTTCTGTGCGGAGAAAGTCCAGAAGCTGAGTCCTTGGAGGAAGGTTTTGCATCTTTCTGAGGAAAAGAAAAGCTCAGAGGAGGTGAATGCAGAGCTGGGGGAGAGCAGTCCCTCAAGTCTTCACGTTTGACAGGACTGAGAAACCAGCATTCAGATTCCAGTGGTGCTGGAGGGCCTAATGCTTCTCCTTTTTTGGGTGATGGAGCCATTTCTAGAAGTTGATTCCTGTTTAAAAAAACAAAAGAGGGAAACATGTCTGCAGTGTGAGCTGAGAAAGAGGCTTTCTAGGACGTCTCTTATGTCCGAGTACCTGTCTCTGTGGTCTTTATGTAATAGAGGACAGGATGTTTTATCCATCCAGGCCATGGAACTCCTCTCCAGGATTCCCCAACTGGTTTGCTCCTGGAAGAGAAGAGCCCAGCAGTGTAAGCACTGAACAGCTGGCAATAGAAGGGTAATATTTGGCTTTTGTTCCACTTGATAATTGGCTCATGTAAGTGGAAAACTGCTCATACCACGCAACAAACCTGTTCTTTTAGCTCAAGCAGTGGAGATTTCCAGGTTTTTGGCCCTGAAGTCGACGGTTCCAGCCCTACTAATGAGCCCAGCAGTTTATGCCATAATTATGAGCTAATTGCTCTATTTTTCTAGATCAAACTTTTTCTCCCTAACACTTCAAAGCATTTTATGAAGTGTTTCATGTCCCACATGGTGCTGTACTGATCAAGATTGGAGGGGTTTCAATCTGCCGCTCCTTATGACTTACTTGCTCAAGTTCACACTGAGGATTTCCTTTGGCAGAAGCCATTTTCCCGATGGGTTTGTGCATCTGGTCAGGACACAATTTCTTCCCAATAGCTTCCTTTTGTTTCCTGTACACTTCTTGCAATCTCTTCTTTCTCATCTCAGCAGCCTGTGCCAAAGACTTTTTCTCTTCAAGGAGTTTCTTCTTTCTTTCTTCCTTTTTTTGATACATAAATTCCCGGACACTTTCAGGGCTGTAGGGGTGAGGTTTTTTAAGGTTTACCCTCCTCTTTGAAGGCTGATTAAAGTTTTCTTTCTCAGACCTTTTCTCTGCAGGGCTGCTTGAGCCTTTCTGTCTCTGAGGAGATGCATTTTCTCCTCTGCTGCAGCTTCCTGAGGTGCTGGGCTTGGCTCCATCTTTCATTAGTGAAAGCTGTATCCTTTCCCCACCCCAAAGTCCAGCTGAAGGCAGATGGATCTCTAGGGATTGCTGAAGAACATCCACCTTTCCTTTCCCAGCATCTCTGGGGAGGCTGGTATGTCTGTGTTCATCACAGGACTGGCTTTGCCAGGGTAAATTCCTGAGTGTTTGGTTTGTATCCTCTCTTGGTGCATTGCTGCCCCTTTCAGCCTTGCAGGGAGCAACCACGGAGCTTAGGAATTCAGGGCTCTTCCCCACAGGTTCATTTCCCTTTTCTCTGGAGCTGTTTTCCATCGCTGGCATTGCCTCAAGTCCTCTACCTCTTTCCAAAGGTTCTGTGGGAAAGATTTGGAAACAACGGTGGTGTAATTACTTCAGGGAGTATCAATTCCTACACCTATCACGTGCATCTCACAACCTGCTTCCTACTCCAGCTTTATTTGCTGTGTAGTCCAGACTTGCACGTCTGTTGTAAAATCTGTGATATTCGAGGGAGGAGACAAATCTGTAAAGATGAAATTTGGAGTGGCCAATTGTTATTGCAAGAGCCGCTACAGAAGGGTGCTCAGAAGGGCCTGGAAATGTTTTGTTTCATCCAGGTTTAATAAATTCCTTTGTGTTTGTGCACCAAAACAAGCGGTGCTGTAGAGGGGCAGCTGTACCGAAGGTGTTTGCTGTGCTCTGCTCTTCAGCTCTGCTCCTCAGGGGTAGAAATGGGGGGGGTGGGCCAAGCAACCTTCTGGCCAACTTCTGACCTTCTCTCCATGCAGAAACACCAGGGAGACTCCCACCTGAAACACAGGGGTTGTATATAATTATTAAACCCTCACACGTTCTTTGAAAGAATATTGTCAGTCTCTTATTGGAGTCTATCAAATGGTGATTTCCAGGAACCACACTCAAGGTGAGGGGAGATCTAAAAAGTTTCAGTCAAAGCATTTTAAAAAAAAAAAAGAAAAAAAGTCGTTGCTACTTGGATAACAAAAAGTTTTTGAAGCACTCAAACTTTGGAGAGTGCCAGGGTCACGAATCAGATGAGTTCTATGATGGCATAGAACTGGCACTGGTATTTCCTGGGTGCCAGCACATCTGAGAGCTGGAGGCAAGGGGATAACAAAGTTATTCTTTGCCTTGTGATTATCTCAAACTCACTGGGGTAAACTAATTCATTTTTAAACGGGTGAGAATCAGCAGGATGTGGTGTGGAAGAATCGATGAAGGATACAGGACGAGGGACAATGTATAATGCAGAAATAAACGGTGCAGAATGCAGCACAAACAAATTACTCTTGCTTAATAGGTGGTGTCACATAATAGACAACATTTATCACTGTTTTACTTCATAATTTCAGATCGCATTCACAGCATGCCAATACTTGCACAATTATGTATTTATTGCAGAAGGTGACTAAACAGGTACATAGTTGGGTTTTGCATGGAATCCTCCCCCTCAAATTCTCCCCCAATTAAAATATTCAAGCTATTTTTAATTTGTAGGAAAGATTTTACTCTGAAATCAGTATCAGCCTCAGCTCATGTGATTCAGTGACCGAGTGAGGCTTTTCCAGCTGCTGCTCATGACTTGTCTGTCGGCTGAGCTGTGGGCAGCACCTCGGAGTCAGGGAAGCTGCAGGACAAAAAGCACTTCCAGAGGCTGACTGCTCAGTGGGACTGCCCTGACATCCCCCTGTGCTTTGGGAACAGCTGTAAGGCAACACCTTCTCCTCTGTACCACGGCCACTGATGGAGTCACAGCCACCAACTTTTATTTTCCCATTGGCAGCAGCCTCTGAGACGCTCTGGAGGCTCATCTCAATCGTGTGCTTCAGTCCATGTCACAAGGGGAATGATGTTTTCCAGACAAGGAAGAGCTTCACTCCCTGTGGGGCTGAAGTCACTTCCTATGATCACATGGACTTCCTGTGGAAGCCTCAGAGGAATTACCACTAGCTCTGTGCATGGTGTTCCCAGCAGGAACACGGAGAGAATTGCCAGAATCTGTTGGGCTCAGGAGGGCTGGGATGCATCCGTGTCTTTAAGGGAACACCTTGCTCTACTACTCTTGTTTTGTGTTTAGCAGTACTAAAAATGCAGGATGCATTTCTTTTGTACCCTGTCTTAGTTTCTCTGAATGCACCAGACAAATTAATACGTGGATCTAACAATCTTTGCCTTCACCATGTTGTTTGATTTCAATTAAACCTTTTTTTTTTAATCTGCACTGTGTTCATTAACTACAGAAACTATGATGCTAAAGTTCAAGAGCAGCCTGCATTTCTGATGAGAACAGTTGATAGAAGAAACTCTTTTGATTTAAATATTCTCCTGGGTTTTTCCCCTACCTACGAACAGATGAATATTTTATAGCCGTGGTGACTTAATTTTTTGTTAACTACAGCAAATTTATAATTCATCAAATTCATGAGTACTCTGGCTGTGACCCCTGCCCCTCATTCATCTCTTCATAGCCCTGCCTTGGCTCTTTCACTGACAGAAACTAATAGCCAATAAAGACACCATGACACTGGCAGTTACAATGATGAATGCTTCACGTGGCGTGGTCTTATTATGACCCACTCTCAGAGGAAGATCAAGCCATTTTTCAAACAATCCATTAAAACAAAAAAAAAACCAACAAAAAAAAAAAGAAGGGAGAAGGAAATTATTGCATATTTCATGCATTTTAAATCATACTTAGGTAGAAGAGACACTATGCTCATAATTCCATCTGCGTGGTATTAGAGAGCTTGGATTTTTTTTTTGTTACTTGGTGACTTGGCTGGTGTGAAGTACAGCCCACAGCACTTCCACTTGTTCCCCACAACATCAGAAAGCAACCACTTCTGTGCAAAGTAATAGCATTACATGGGTAACATTACACCAGGAATTCAAATCTGCCTTTAGAAATACCTGCCAAATAAAACCGAGAACGAGCCATTGAGACTTGGAGAATTCATCTGACTTTCCACCACCTTGATTCAGTCCCTGCTTGGCAGGCCAGGAAATCCCTGCCTTTGGTGGCACCCTTAATTCATTAGGGGCCACAGAACTGAATAGGTGACAGACAGCTCTTCCCACTGAGGATGAAGGACTTATTTTTCATTTCTGATGATTTTTAATCCTGGCAGGTCTGGAATTCAACTGCTGCAGGCAGTTCTGTCCATCCCTCTCTGTAAATTCTGATGGTTTTCAGCCTTACCTTTCCCTGCCACTGCTCTCTCCAGAGCAGAGGACTTGGGTGAAGGCTGCCTCTGGTGTTCCATTTGAATTCTCCATGCTGAGCTTCTCCCTCTTTGGTCTTTAATCAGGAGGGGAAAATAAAACTCAGAAAATAATTAGCGTGCAGCTAAACCCAAGCTTGAGACATGACTGCTGAACCCAACAAACCAATCCCAGTCCCATTCCCTTGGAATGCAAACGCAGGAATCTTTTTAATGAAACTGGTCACCAAACAAGCAGGGCTCCTCTTTTTGGTTTGGTTTTTTTTTGTGGTATAGATATCCCAGCAAAGGAAGCTTTGGCCTGGATGCATCCCTGAGGTTGCATCCATGGCCCTGTCCATCCATACAGCAGTTTGCTGTGCAAACAGCCCTGACCTAAGTGCTGCATCCAGTGGGATTCACCTTCCCCTTGGTGTCTCTGGAGATCCAGACCAACCTTTCCATCCAAGGCAAACACTGAATTCTTGGGCAAGTTCCTTCTAACAAACTCTTATGATGCCTCATTGCTAACCTGGGATCTTGGGAGCTGTTTTATAACCCCTTCCTCATCCAGGGATGGTAAATCCTTCTTTGCCTGGTATTCTGTGCTCTTCATCACGCAAGGACAGGGCAGACCTCGGGTTCAGAGCACTAAATCCCAGACAAACAGATGTTTGAGTCCCACTAGGCTACAAGGAGCTGTGCAGGTGCTGGTACTCCATAGCACTGAGCTCCGGGATGTGTGGGAAGCAGAACTGGGCTCCCCAGGCTGGACTGCAGGTGTCTGACAGAGGCAGTATCTGGCAAAGCCGCTGTGACACTCTGTTTGCACGCTTTAGTAGAGTGCAGGCAGACAAAGTGGACAGGAAGCAGCTGAACGGAGTGCCTGGAGCTGTAAATCCTCAGCCTCAGAGCCTGTGTCTGTCCTGCAAGCTGAACAGTTTGTCTGGCAGCTCCCTCAGTTACATAAAATGGTCTGGGTGAAAAACAAACTAAACAAGCCTTCCCTTGGGAATATCCCAAAGAGGCTCAGCCTGGATTGTGGCTTTGGCTTCTGGCTGCGAGGAGGGGTAACATCAGACACTGGTGACAGAAGCAGCTGCCTGAAGCAGCCGGAAAGGGCAGCTGGGACACGTGGCCCCCACAGAGCCAGGGGCAGCACCACAGCATCCCCGTAAAAGGTGACAGGGAGCAAATCCAAGGGAAAGGCCCGTGCAAGCTGGCAGCGTGTGACAGGCATCCTAGTGCCCCATGAATTAACAGTAATGCTATTACTGCAATAAGATTTATTATGTGCAGCTTTCCAGCGTGGCTCCTCTAGTCCTGTATTCCCTCGTAATCCCCCTGGGCCGAGGCTGCCGGACCGGCCCTGGGCAGGCCTTGTTCCCACTCCACGCCTCGCTCCCAGCAATCTGAGATCTTAAACCACACTAAACTGAAGTGACAGCTGTAGATGGATGGTTCCTCAGCCCCAAATTTAGCAGCAAAGCGGGATAAGGAGGTCTAATAATATTTGCTTTTAGATCCGCACTGGTTCCACTGAATGAACTGTTAAATCCCCTGCAATGCCTCTGAACTACACAAGTCCTGCTTTAAATACCTGTGGTGCCTTCCCTCATTACTGTGCTGCTGGTTCCCATTCCATGCTTTGTATGTGGCAAAAGGAAGGATGTGGCAGGAAAGGGGGGAAAAGAATAGATTTGCAGCAAATTCTTTACTATTTTGTGGAAAGAAATTTATGAATTTGTGTGTGCTGGGGAGTAAATCCAGCGGGAAGTGGAGTTCAGTGAGCAGGGTGGGACATCCAGCACAGAGGTTGTAGTTGCAGAGATAAATGGGTTTATCACAAGAACATGGGGGGTGCCACAGATACCACAGGCAGGGGTGGAAGCCGTGTAAGTTATTCAGCTGTGCCACAGCACTGCTAGGTAATACCCACTTCCAGCCTTTCTCCATAGATTCCAGACCACCACTGACCTCTGTAAGCTGGAGCAGGAGGAGCAGAGGCCACTCTGCACACTTTTCTTTTCAGGGCTCTTTTTGGCAGGGGCTCTGTAGCAGAAATCAGGCGCTCCTGCTCCCGAGGTGCTGCTTGCTGCTTTCTCTTCTGCTCCTGGATCCTCTTCCTGAGTTGCTCTAACTTATTTTGGGGTGATTTTCTCCATGGCTCTTCCAGCTTCTGACCTGTGGCCTTGCTGGCTGCTGAAAGGTGGGATGTGGGAAGCAGGAGAGCCGCAGGCACGGGAGTGCTGCTGCCACACGGGACAGAGAACGAGCTGCTCCCTGCAGGGGACTCAGGTGGGCGATGCAGGGAGCAGAGAGATTTTTCCTTCCGTGCTGTGCATGCTCTTGAATCTCCCTGCTCCCTGAAATTGTCCCTTCTTAGTCTGCACAGGCTCTTTACAGGAGCCCAGGTCCCAGCTGAGCCTTCGCCATCCACAGCCCAATTCCTGGCAGGGCTGCAAGGTCCTGAGACTTCCCTGGGGGCCAGGGGGGCCATTCCGGATGGGCCAGAGCTCAGGGCAGGGCTCTCAGGCAAGCAGGTCTGGGACCAAGCAGGGGAGAGAACAGCACAGCTTCCCTTTCTTAAGAAAAAGAGAAACAAGAGTGAATATGTAGGAGGTATTATTAAATTGGTCAATGCACTGCTCTGAGTGACTGCTGAGTTTCTACACGTTCTGATGGTGATCTCAGTGTCTCCACAGAACAGCATTTTGCCAGGCACCAGCAGTTTGGCAAATGAAGATAATATTGGGAAAGCACAATGCAAACCACGGCCTGATAAGAGTCATTACAAGCGAGGGCACAAACTGATATCAGGCACTGCCTTCCTTCACTGCCTTGCTGCTCAGAACTTCTGAGGGTGAAATTGTTTGGTGATTCTTTGTTCCTTTTTTTTCCTAATAAACAGTGAGGTTGCTAAACTTCTCCCGAAGTCCTGCATCCCAGAATTTAAATCCCTTTATGTGAGCCTTCACCAACTCATCCCTCAAGTGCTGTACATTCAGGTTATTATTTACCTGTGGGCTGGAGGAATCTCACTGCTCTTTATCTCACTCCAAGCTGTTTCATCTTTGTTTCTCTCACCAACTACAGCACAGTAAAACTATGTCAATGCCAAAATGTCAAAAATATTCCTTAACCATTACATTCAAACAGCAACTTTTACTGGGGCTATCCCCCCCCACCAAACCTGGCCCATAAATATTAAATAAATATTAAAGGCTGACAGCTGAAAATGTTCCCAGATGCAAAAATAACAAGTGATGTCTGTTCTTGTCATTAGTTTTTAAGAAGGTTCTGGAATTAGGTTAAATTTCCTGCTTTTTATCTTCTCCCACTTTATCTTTTAGAAGCCATTTTAAACACATTATGTACTTCCTGCAAAAGTTAGCAAACAAAATGCTGTATTTACATCACTTCAGTTATCTCTAGGGAAAAAAAACCCTCAGAGGAGAAGCACAGGGAGCTTTTACTGTGCTTTGGCTGGTGGGTGTTAATGCTGCAGCTTTTGCTTGAGCTCTCCCCAGCAAGGTGTGACTTCCTGTGCATTGTGATATTTCGCTGGGAACATTACAGAAAGCTGATGAAAATATACACTTGCCTCAATGAAGAGGGTTTTTCACTATCTCCTGTCACCTTCCCTTCCCTCCAGCACCAAAGCAATCCCCATCTCTCAGCCGTTTCCCAGTAACTCAGAACTCACCAAAGCTCTTTCCGTGCCAAAGCTTTCTTCTGGCTGCCTGTGATTTGGCACAGCTCCACGTTTGATGATCAAATTTGTTTTCAATCCTTTGTAGCTGTGAAAAAGCAGATTTTTCTTTTGAAGGGAGACATATGTTTTGGTTTATTTCGGGGTAGCTTTTTGCTGGCATCCACTGCTTCTCCGATTAATTTCGCAGCTCCTAGTTACTGTGTAAACACTGGCCTGTCTGAGCATGTTCCATGTGGTATTTCCTACAGTTGGAAAGAATGCAATTGACCGGGAAGGCAAGAGGTGAAATCACCTCTCTCCTTTATTGACACTTTGCCTCAGATTTTTACTGATGTTTTTAAAAACAGCCTAAGCTGGAAGTTACCCCAGCCAAGAGCAGCTCCAGCAGTGGGATCCTGGTGTCAGGCCTTTGCTGTGCAAGCATCACCCCAAGATTTTGGATAATCTTACGCATGTATCCAAGGAATGTCAGTTATGATGGCAGCTGCTGTGCCTGATATCAGCACTATCATGTTCCCTATCAAGAGGATGATAAAACAGGGAGAATTCAGAGCATGTCCCAGCTCAGTGAGTGTCAGCTTTTGTTCTGCTCAGGGCTTCAACCACAAGAAAGGAAAAGCTCTGTCTGTTCTTGTCATTAATTTTGTGAGTGTTGTGAAGTTGGGTAAAATTCCTTTGCTTTAAGCTTTTTCATTTAGCAAATAGAGAGGTGCTATGTTCATTGGAACAGAACAAACCAAATGGCATGTTTATATTGCTTTCAATTACAACCTTTCCATGGAATTAAGCCATGGAGGTGATGCACGGGCAGCTGACAGAAGGAGACAAAGGCGTGTGACAGCACGAGCTCCCTGAACTGCACGTACCCCTGCTTTGGCTTCCCGGAGACTCTCCCAGGCCAAGGCCATATCTGTGGAAGCAAGGGACGAAAGACATGTTTTAGCATCTCTTCACTGTAGTTTCCCCTCGTGGCCAAGCCAGAAGAGATCATTCAGCTGGTGGCTGAAACACAGAACTGCTCCTGAAAAAGTGTGTCTGGGCTGTGCTGAGTTCCAGCAGAGCCAGCGCTCTCTGGGCTACGTTAGTGCTTATTCGGCAAAATCCTCACTGATGTTTGCACGCATTTAAGAAAGACTGAGGTGAATTTCCCATTTCAGTCCTATTTGTAGTAGTTACTTAAAAAAAAAAAAAAATCCCATACAGGATTAATCGTGAAAGAATGGCTCGTGTCTTTTCATGGAAAAAAATTAAGTGACACATCAGATACAGAGCAGCTCCTGCTGTGAACTTATTGAATACATTCAGCAGAAATTGAGCTGTGATGATTTCAGGCTGAGGAAGATTTACAGAGCAGGTTTCTGTCAGAAAGCAGCATGAAACTGGGGGGGTTGGTGTTGCTGTAAGAGCTACGAACAGTTACAAAACTGTCCAGCACTCTCCAAACTTCAAAATATTTGCCCCACTGTGCCTGAAGTCACACAATCCAGTTTAAACTAAGGACTAAAGTCTGTCCGTAAGCAATACATCCTCAGTTTAAAATGAAGTTACCCAAGTCTTTTCTGTGACCGTGCAGAGGAAAATGGGAGCTCATTACCCACATACCAGTCAGAGGATCCAATTCTCCAGAGGGAAAGCTGTTCTCCATCTTTCAGCTGTGCTGCAGCTCTGCTTACTTGGTCTCTATGTCTGAAACAACCATGCGAAAGGACTGGTCACTGCTGCCCTCTGAGAACAGCCCAGGGCATTTATACGCTGATATAAATATAAATTTTCTCATCTATAATTGCTGACTGCCCATAAAGAGCCCCAACATTTACATTTCTGTGGTGTTTGCAAAGGTTACCTGTTATTATTAATTTTTTCAGCCTTGTCAGGGAGTCTTAGGAGGGGCAGGGATATGGCAGAGCTGGTAAATGTCCTGCTCTGGGTCAGTGCACTTTGCAGAGCTGCCTGGGAGCTCAGGAATCCTGAGGCAGGGACTGAATGGCTGGAAAGTCAGGAAAATCAGCTCCCTTCTCCTCCTCCCTGTCGCTGCCGGTCCAACACTTACCTTTTGAAGCCTCAGCCACGCGTGGAACAAAATCTCCACTTAGGAGCCGTGCAAAAGCCCTCGGGAGATGATCTGGAGTCCTTCAACAGGGGCTAATCCCAGCAGGCACTTCCCACGGGAGGTGTGAGACCCACGGCAGCACTGACCATCCCACGTGCTGAGCCGCCCCCAGGCGCCAGCTCCCTGGTACCAGCTGGGAATGAAGGAGAGACACATCCAGTCACCCCTGCCCTGCCCAGGAGTCCTGGGAGGGGCGGGAGGTCCAGCGGAGCCCCACCAGCCCCTCCGGGGCTCAGCCACCACCACACCTTTGTTTGAGCCCCTCCCGGGCAGGGCGGCGGCGGCCACGGCACAGGGAGAGGCTGTTGGGAGCAGAGGGGAAGAGAAACAGCAACGAGCGGAGCCCGAGTGCTGAGCTCAGCTTGCAAACACGTGGCGAGGTGCCAGCACATTTCGTGACAAGCCCTCGCGTCCTTTCCAGGGCGCTCGGCGTCCTGGCAATGCCCACTGGCAGCGCCGGGTGGCTGCAGAGGACAGGGCAGGGTGGGCAGCCTGGGGCCCAGGTGGGAACAGCTCTGACCTTCTGGGATGCCAGAGCAGGGAGAGAAAGCAGACCTACCCAAGTCCTCATCCCAGGGCGTCTTTCCTCACTGCAGAGCAGCTCTTCCCATTCCAGGGAATCTCTCCTCGCACCTTCCTCTGTGGGCTCACCCAGCATTTGGTCCTGCTCTCAGTCACACGTGAATCCCTGGTTTCAAGAGAGCAGGGGGCTTAATTTTTGTTTTTCATTTAGGGGAAAATGAAAATTTAAAAAAAAAGTTTTCTTTTCTTTATGATTATAAACAAAAGCTTGACAATATGAAATAAATATATACCAAAGTCCCAGATAAGGCTTTTCCCCCTTTGTGGGTGCCACTTATTTTAAGTGTCACAGTATTTAAGTGTTTGAAATCCGGGGGTAACCATTCTGGTCCTTCAGGTCCTGTTGTTCCTACCCTCCGGTTTTGGGCTATCCAGAGGGAACAGTCTGACGAACCAACAGCAGAGGGCAAACGCAGCCTGCACACTGCAGCTGCAGCCCTCGGGGCTGGGAGGCTCCGGGCCCCAGTTTCTGCCAGGACAACTCCAGGTGCCACCTTGGACAAAGACATCCTGGCCCGGGAAGCAGCAGAAAAACTCCCGCTGCCGCAGGGATTCACTTTCCTTTTGATTTTCGTGCTTTTCATGGAGCATCTGCTGGGCTTCCGTGGGCTGTGATGTCCTGCACTGAGGCCTGACAGTGCACTTCTCACACCTTCCCAAAATTACAGCTGCAAATAGGGATAAAACACGTTTCTTCCTACCCCAGAGCAGTGGCCATCATTTACTGCTGTTATGGGTTGAATTTCAGTGAGTATCCCAAGAAAATGCTCTGTATCCTCCTCTCCCACCTCACTGCAGAGCCGAGCAGACTGTGGACTGTTCCATCAGCATTTTGGTTTACGTTGGCTCTGACTCTTTTTTCTGGTTTATATCTTCAATTATTTTCTCATTCCTTATAACTCTACCGATTTGCTTTAAGCAGCAATGTCAGTGTTGTAAGTGTTGGTTATTACTGGAAACTACTCCAAGGGTGAGGCAAGACACTGGCACCACATCCTTTCATGCCCACGGATCCCTGTGGTCTCTGAGAAGTCCTCTTGAAGCAACAGACTCAGACTAATCTAATAAATGTCACTGCAGCCTGTGCTCAGCTATCCCCAGCGTTTCAGCTTTCCAAGCCTAACCAAACAAGGAATTCCTGAGCTGCAGGCTGGAGTCACAAAGTTCCCGTTTCAAGCTGTTCCAAGCCAACGTTTTGGCCTGATTAGAGGTTTCAGTGCCGGGAATGCAGAGCTTGTCCAGGAGGGGAGCCACAGCTATTCCATGTGCACAAGTGATAAGAGCCCTAATTGCAGGCTCGGGGCTCAGGGGCAGCCGCCGTGCCAAGGGAACGGGCCCACAAAGAGGGGAGAGAACACAATGTGCAGCCTCAGCAGTGGGAGGGCAACGTTCAGGGAAGGTTTGGGGAGATGGGAAGCGGTGACAGCAACCAGGAAAGCCCAGGGCTGGTCCCAGCCTGCTGGGATGATGGAAGAGCCAAGTGGAGCAGGAATGCCTGTGCTGTGACAGGCAGAGCTTTCAGCAGCCGATGCTTTTCCAGTCCCTCAGGTCGCACTGGCGCCAATTTTGGCTCCATATTTTCTCAGCAAGCTGTTGGAGCTGACAAGAGCCAGGAGAGTGACAGATTGCCACTGTGTTATGCTGCACATCTTGGAGTGTTAGACCACAAATCTGCTGAGAGATGAAGTGAAACCTATCCCTGGGCCAAATCCCACTTCTGCAGCGTGTGAAACTCCCAAGTCAGGGAGCCAAGTGTGAGCCGAGGCAAAGAGGAGCAAATCCATTAGGATTTGTATTTTATGAGCAAAATGAGCCAGTCATGTACAGTTCTGTCCTGCTGACTCCACAGCTCCTGTCACATGGAATTAAGGCAGGAATAGGCCCCGTGTTTTCACTCCCATGGCATTTATGATGCAGCAGCCCCCAAACGCTGAATTTCCCCTGCAGAGGTACTCAACTACCACCTACTCATTTTAGCAAATCAGACAACAGGCTGTGGCATACTCCGAGAGGTTTTACAAAAGCCAATTTAGGCTTTTTCTGGAAAGGGTATTGCAGAATTTCTCATCTAAGAACCTGCCAGGGGAGATACACATTGTCTGGGTGCATCTACGAGCCTTCTGTTCATCAACCAACACTTTCCACTCACACGCACGATGGTGAATGGGACAAGGAGTGCCCACCTCTGCCACACTGTGGCACTCAGAGCTCCACTTCTGGTGGTTTTGCAAGGCAAAGGCAAGTGGGTTTGGTGTTTACTCAACCCAGTATGAGGCTGTTTGGATCTGGAGGTTTGTTTGACATGGACTCATCTCCCAAAGGCTTCAGTTTCTGCTGCTGTGCACTGTCACTGTTTAGGAAATATTTCACCCAATAACCCACAAGGCCTAGCAAAATTCAGGAAGTGCAGATGCATGTGAACCAAGACCAGAAATTCCTCCTAAGTCTCGGTGTTTTGAAATTTTTGCACCCACCAGCCATGCCCCAAGGAGCTTACAAACAATAACCTGCAGCTCTGGCAGAAACACTCCTTTATTCCCTTGCTGGTTTGCTCCCTGTGCCTGACTTTGTGGGAGTGTTGTGAGCTCCCTCACTTCTGGGAAACATGTCCAGCTAAAAGGAAAGGAAATGGTATTTCTTTGTTGATTTTTTTTGCAGTGCCTGACTAAGCAATTTACATTGTAAACCATCTTCACAGCAATCCTCAGTTAGCAAACAATGGAAGACCAAATCCAGACTTCGATTGTAAGCTGGATGTGACAAGAATTTTGTTCTGAGCATATGGTGGGAAGAGGCAGCTGATAAAAACAGCCAGTGCACTGCTCTGAAGTCTGACAGCCAAGGTTACAGTCCTGCACCCCCTGAAATCTGTGACAAAACACCACCTGAACCCTTTAAAAGGGACAAAGATTAAGACACTTAATAAATTGGGATTTGATTTGAACCTGCAAAGAGCTTAGGAGACCACTACACTCTGAAGTCCTTAATAGTACTTATCATCTCTCAAATCAGCAGCATAACAAGACTGAGACAAATGGGCTGCCCCATCGGTGGTGCCATGTCACAGCTCCTGAGATAAGACACAAATTTCTTCCTCCACAGGTGATGTTCTGAGATATCAGCATTCGTGTAAAACACGCAGAGACAGGGGAGGAGTCTGACCCTGGCTGCAGAAGTTTTGCTGGTACCACTGGTAACATTTCCTCTTTTTCTTTCAGTCCTAGCAGATGAAATTCCTAATTCCTTCCCACGTTGTAGGGAACCAGCAGATCCTTTTCCCAAGGGCTGTGCCATACCCTCAGCTACTGAGCTGCACTGAGTGCTGAGAACAGCTCGGATGCAGGTGGGAGGTTGCCAGGAGCCTGCCCAAGCTCAGGGAGGGATTTGCTGCAACAGAGACACGCTTCCCCTGCTTGGACTGCAGCCAGAAACACAAGGGAATATCAAGCTTGTATTTCCCTACTGATGTCCCAAAATAACAGGAGTAATGTGTGTCAGCATAGACCCAGACCTTCACAATATCTGGATGTTTATGCTGCTTGCCAAGTGCTGTCTGGAAAAGGCCAAGTGTTCTCTTGATGTGCTAAAACACAGATCTATCACCCAGTTATTGGGGGAAAGTGTGTTAAGATAGGAAATAGCAATCCACGGCCCATTTGGGGTTTTTTTCCTATCAATTGGAGACTGTGTGAATGGAATCTGAAGTGAAAAGGAGGGGGCTGCCTGCACTGTGCAGTGGAATGTGGGAGAGCACGGGATTGCCATGGAAACCCGCTGTAGTAAACGGGGCTCTCCAGCTGCAGGAGAGGATTTATGGTGCCAGGCTGGGACTGGGCAATTTAAATCACCAACCTACAGGTAAAATGGCACATTTCCTTCCACCTTGCCTCCCTGCACTGCAAAGTGGAAAAGGAAAGGCAGGTGGGTGGTGAGAATTACAGCGCAGAGTGATGAGGTGCCTTAGAGCCTGACCCAAAACACTCAGCAGCTGATGCAAAGATTCTTGTGGGTTTTGGTGGGGGCTGGACCAGACCTGCTCCCTGTGCCCCACACCAGAGCAGCAGACAAAATACCTGTGCCCAACAAACTGTGAGCCCATAACCTCCTGGACTGGACACCACGTCTGTCTGATGCCATTCCCCGCTAAGGGCAGTGGTTAAATCTGACTGAATCGTCATGGGTTCAGGGTGGGCTTTAGCTCCACTAAGTTTAACTAATTTGCCTTTTGACATATCTTATAAACCTCCAAATCTCCTGACTTACCATGGCTTAGTATGACGGGATTGAAATACGCAGTTTGCTACACACCTGGGTATATTTGTGTCACTGAATATAAGAAGGAAAATTCCTTTTGAGCTGGAAAATGCAAAGTCCTTGGTGGTAAAGTTTCAAAGCTCTGTGCACTCTGTAAGGGTGTTTTGTTGTGCTCCACAGCTTTTTCTTCAAATGTTACTTTGTTCTGCTTCAACCTTTCAACAAAGCATCAAACAGCTTCCAGGAATGGCAAGATTTAGCCTCTTCCTTCAACAAGAACTTTATGTTCAAAATCCAAATAGTCCAATCAAAATCTGGGAATTGGGTCCTCCTGTCCTACCTCTGCTGCTGCCTGTTTCGAGTCCTGCCCACACAGCAGATGCTGCCAGCCAGAGTTCCACTTCCCTCCTGCATTTATTCCTCTCTGGAGTGCTCTCCTTGGACCTCCAGCTTTTGAAATCCCTCCTTCCACCTATCAGCTCTTTATATCTACTCAGCAATTTGAAGGCCATTAATCTCAGACCTGGCATCGGAGCTGATCTGCCCAGTCCCAGCTGGGACACCAGCACGACTGCAAGAGGTTATGAGAGCAGGAGAGCTTTATAAATCCCGCCTGCTAAGAACAGTCCCTGGGGTCGCTGACCCTCTGCTCATAAATCCACCTGATTCCCCTTGATTGCATTTGTTTCACCACTAAATGCCAATCCCAAGCACCATCAGTGGAGGAGCAGCAGGCTCAGCCAGCACAACAGGCCACCTCCTGCCTTGTTACGCTCTGTCAAGTCAGGTTGCCCTCAGGTTTGCTGGAGTTTCATTCCTGTTATCCCCCGGGATGCCAGGCAGCGCAGTCATTTAACCCAAGATCATTTATGACTGACTGGAATTTGTTTGTCTGGCCTCTTTTTTTTTTTTTTCCCCTGTTCCCTGTCTCTTCGGATGATAACGTAAACCAACAAAAGTATTGCCTTATTATTGACAAAATTAATCTATATGGAGCTAAGTGCAAAGGAAAATAGATACCAGTGCATGCCCATCTCCAATGGAAAATAATCACAGCATATGTTGGAGGCTCGATTCCCTGCTGATGCAAAGTGGTGCAGCCCTGTGCCAGGAACTGGAGCTCTCCCAGTTTATGTAAGCAGGGAAGCTGACCCTGAGGAATTTCTGTTTGCTCGCAGCAAAGGGTGGACCTGTCAGAGAAAGAGCAGATCCTGGACACCTGGAAATGATGGTTCTTTAGGGGCTGAGCCCCTGGCAGCAAGGGGTGCCAGCACTACGCAAGAATTTGGTAGTGGAAAATGTGGGCTCCATTAATTTTTCCGGTAGAAAGGTGTTGAGTTTGTAGACACCAAGATACAGGAGAGTGAAATGTGCTGTCCTGTCACAGCCCGGACTGGAAGGGTTCCCAGATACCCCTTTTTTGTTTCTATGACAACATCCTTTAGCTCTGGAGTGAAAGTCAAAAGCAGAGCCAGCAGGGAGGGACACCGCTCCGAGGAGCCACTGCCTTTGCTTTTCCAAGGAAAAGAGAGGGGATGGAGATTGCAGACCTAGACTAACACTGTGCTTTGCCACTCCCAGACCTCTCCCTCAGAACCGGGACTGTTCTTTTCCAAGGGGCCAACGCAGCCTTCGGGCTGCCAACAACACAGGGCGCCGATGTTTGATCCCAAAGGCCACTTTGAGCAAACGTTCCCATTCATTTTTCCCCGCGGGCCGCGCAGGCTGTTAATCACCCCTGGGATCGATACACCACGAGCACGGCTGTCATGTCAACCACGGCGTCTGAGACTTGCCAAGCCAGGGAAAATATCAAATATCGGGAGATAACCCTGATCAATAGGTAAAAGGAGAAGAGTGGTTTTGCAGATAACAGGGCAGATTGTCTAATTAAAGATCTGGCACAACACAAACACTCGGTGAACGCTGCATCACACCCGGAACTTGTGGTGGAACTGCAGCACTTTTAAACACCATTCCTGCAGACACCAGCTAATGCAGGGTGCACTCTGCTCCTAAGAAGTTAATTGTGCCACTGTTTAATTACCTGCATTTAAAAATTTCCTCTTATTTCCAGTCTGAATTTTCCTCACTGCAAGTTCTGGATGTGCCGCTTTCTATTAAACTAAACCACTTTCTATTCCCCAAAATTTTCTTGTCTCTAAAGTTAACTCTCACCTAAGATTAAGTCATACCTTAAAATTCACTGAAGCAAGTGAAACCGATTCGCCTGCGAATTTTGCATCACTCCTTAGCTGATATTCACAGTCCTTGCTGCAGTGTTGTTTTGTGGTCTTACACTTGGTTTGGCAGCTCCCAGTGCCCCGATGGCCTTTTCACAGCCCCTTTTTCAGTTCCCAGTAGCCTGATGGCCTTTTCACAGCCTTTTCCTTTCAACGTGCACAATTTCATCTTGTTCTTGCCATCAGGACAGTAAATGAAGTGATGTTTGGCTGTGCTGGAATACTTGCTCCAAGGTGGCCCATTAACTGTTACTGTTCTAAATTCCCTTTTTTAATACAAACTTTAAAATGTCTTTATACTCATTCTCTAGATCATTGATAAACTGTGCTTTGATAAAAGGGTTAGATAACACTGGAGCAAGAGTAAAGCCTTTTGGACGCACCAGAAATTCCTTCATCAGATAATTACTTTTAGATGCATGTTACTAATTTTTCCATCCATTTAAAATAAGCTACATTGATTTTTTTTTTTGAGTCCTATTTTTAACAGAATGTCATGCAAGATTAAGTCAACTGCTTTGCAGAAGTCTAAGTCTATTATGTCAGCAGAATTATCTTTATTAACGGAACTTAAATGAAAGATTGCTTGTTTGATGAACAGTTTTCTGGAGCGCGGGATTGACATTCCACAGTCCTTCTGACTGTGTCCTATTTTAGCATGGCACTAATGAGGGACTTGGGCAATCCCACTTACTTTTATTCTAAGGTATTTAATAGAATCACAGAATCACAGAATGGTTTAGGTTGGAAGGAACCTTAAAGCTCATCTCATTCCAACACTCTGCCGTGGGCAGGGACACCTTCCACTCTCCCAGGGTGCTCCAAGCCCCGTCCAGCCTGGCCCTGGACACTTCCAGAGATGGGGCAGCCACAGCACTGGTTTTCATTGCTTTCTAGGAGCTCGATGGGTTCAGCCCTGAGCCTGTGGTTTGATGCAGTTTTGGTGATAACCAGAACGTGCTTCCTGTCACCAAGTGCTGGTCTGGGGACTGGAGGGGCTCTGCTGCTGCAGGAGCCTCGGTGACCTTGTGGTTGGTGACAGAGTCACTTCACCAGCAACTTCTGCTGCCCCTGTCTCTGATCCACAGAGTTGTTGGGAGTTCAATTCATTTCCACGGTGAGTGTTTGGAAAGCACTTGCAGAAGCTTGACTAAATAATGCAATTACACTGCAAATATTGGCAGTCTGTGTTAAAACCAAACCCAAACATGCTCTTAATTAATGTCATTACCAACAGTTACAATTTGAAATGGAAATAAAGCCCCCTTCAAAGGTGAAAATATGTATTTCCCCCCTCTGGGCTTTCAACTCTTAAAAGATTACTCCTATTTCAGTCAATGCCAACAGGAGGTTTTCCCAGACTTCCAGCAGGAGAAATTGGGGTTTTGTCTGTTGACTCTTGGAAATTGAAGTTGGTTAAACAAACCCATTGCCAACACTGTAAATAGAAGGTGATCATGACTCTGAGCTCTGGGGTATTTGGCTGAGCAATAGAGCTTTGAGAAGGTGCCTCCAAGGAAAGCTCCCTGTCACTGCCATCAAGTCTTCCAAGGCCAGAAAAATCCAGCGTATTTCTGGTGAACCCCAAGGGAGACTCCCACCACCTTGCTGGGGTCTTGGCTGAAGCTCTCTTGGAACAGGCACCACCAGGCCGTTGAATTCTGCTGCAGGAACAGCGAGAGCAGCTGCTCCCAGGCACTGAGAGGGGGTGGGAATTTACCAAGGGATGAGAGGGAAGCAGAAATCCATGTGTTCCTCAGGCATGCCCAGCTTGCTGCAGACATCGCTGGGCTGCCAGGGTGAGCTGGTGCAGTGTCCCTTGGGAAACTGGAGAGGAGATGCCAGGGCACGGAGGAGGTTGGCACGAGGCAGAACTCTGTTACAGCACCGTCAGCTGCCTGTGCTTGAAACTTGCTGAGTTCCCAAGCCCTCCCAGGCACTCTGCGCAGTCACTGTGCTCCGAGGAAAAGAGCAGGATTTCAGCTGAAGAGGAGCTGCCGGGTTTTGGATACGAGGGACTCATGGCATTAGCACAAAGACACCGGGACAGGCCCCTCTGGCCTTGCCTAAAAAATCCCCATCTCCCCAGCAGGCCAGTGCCAGGCCATGGGGTTCCATTTCATCAAACTCTCTACGAGGTTGGGGGCAAGGGCGTTTTAAGAGTCTCTTGCTATTTATTTAATGAAGCATTTTCAGTCGAGCTTGAAAGCTGGAGGAAGCAGATGAGCTCTGTCGCTTTGTTTGCCTCCTCTGAGGCTGAGAGGAGCAGTAATGAAAAGGAAATTCAGGGACATCAGAGACACAGGAGGTATAAATATGCACCAAATCCTCAGGTGCACCCAAACACGAGGGAATGGAACTTGTGAGAACCATTCAGGTCTTGATGTTTGATTTCAGTGCTGTACCAGGAGGAGAGAGGGGTGGGCAGGAGGGTGGGGAAAGAAAGTTCAGAGCCCGCTTGCTGCGTTCCTGCCCAGGTTCTGGGAAGGGGTTGCATCCAGCTTTACCGCCCAACAGCATCTTTCCCACCCTCCAAGCTGGGCAGCAGAGCTCTTGAGAGCCCCAGAAGGTCTCTGTGCTCAGCAGTTGTGGCTGTTTCAGGAGTCCTGCGCACAGCTGAATTATTCAGAGAAGCTCGTTACTCAGAGCTTTTCCTGAACGCCTGTGCTCCAAGAGGTTTTAAAAGAGACAATCACAGTCAGCAAAACAACTCTTCACTCTCAGATGATCCTCTTTAATTCAGGTATGAATAATATTCCTGGCTGTGAGTCTCTATTACAGGTTATCTGCAGATTGTAATAACCTTTTGTGCTTCTACTTTGGAGATAAAATAATGGTTCCTCACTGAGTCCTTCCCTCTGATCAGAGGAGTTTTGTTGCCTTAGGACCAGATTCAGAGGAAAGAAGAATTGTAAAAGCCCTTGAAAACTGTAATTCCTTTCCAGGTCCTGAAAAAAAAAAAGCAGCTGTGTGGCACAGCAGTTTTATTTAGACCTGTTCAATCTTTCAGAAGCATGGAGGGTTCTGTTCCCCAAACACAGACATTGAACCTTGTTCTTAATATGTTGTTTTAAGTAAAGGAATAGCTAAGCACTGCTGCTGAAAGCCATCCCTGTTCCCTCGCCACTTTCCTGCGTGGCTCTGGGCTGTTCTGAGGAGAATGTTGTTGCAACTCATGTAATTATGCTTTATGAAAATCCCAAAGCCAAGGCAAAGGCTCCTGGTTCAGACAGGCCGTGTGTGGCCCCGATGTGCTCACCAGCCTTCAGACCCTCCAGGGGCATTTTTATTATTCCCTTTGCCTTTCACAAAGCCAGCTCCTTTCTCACCCATCTTCCCACTGCTGTCAGGCTCACTCAAACCACCTTGCTCCCAGCTCAGTGACACATTAAAGATCTTCAGCCATTATTCCTTCCCTGGGAGGGATGGCTGAAAGTTATTTTGTTATCTCCATTTTACAAACTGGCATTTGGCAGCACCGACAGTGATGTTTCACTGGAAAGCTGTCCTGGCCATGGCTGCCCATCGTCCCCTCCCTTCCAGCCCTGTGTCCCTTGTCTGGTGCCTGCATCTGTCCAGACAGCCAACAAACTGGGAAAGAACTGGATCCAGCTGAAAAACACCCACTGTGAGCTCTCACCTCCTGCACACAAAAGGAAGTTACATCCACGGGGGTATTTTGGTTTTAAAAAGGTGCAAACTTCCTCCAAGATATGTTTATCTCCGTCTAAACTCACGGCTGTGAAACTGATATAAACCAAGACAAAGTCTCTCCAGTTTTGCTGTGTGATTCTCTTTTAGGCCGTTTTAAACCAGAACTTCCTTGCAGACCATGTTTAGATGGATTTAGAAAAGGGAATGCAGGACAATAGCAAGGTGCTTTTGGAACCTGCCAGCTAGGAAAAAAAAAAAAGACAGTGCGAAGTTTGGTGATTAATCACAGCTGTTGCCAGAAAGAGAGGACAGTGCCAGTGGCAGTTCTGTAGTGATTTCAGTCGGGGTCTGTCAGCCTTGGAGTCTGAATTGCAGAGCTCTTTTTGCACACAAACCCCAGCAGAGGCCCCCAGCAATCCATTCCATGAGCTGCAGGAAAGCTGCCCTGCTAGTGAAGATAAATCTTTGTGTTTTGGAGGGAGTGCCTGGCTCTAGTGTGTCTGGATGATGAAGATGTGGAGGCAGTGGAGGGATGTTCCTATGTCCTGGCAATTCTTGGATGATTGGCAAAATTTACTGTTGACTTCTGTCTCGCTGACTTCCCTTGAGCTTTCTGTGCCTTCTTGCTCTCATGGCTGTCTCTTCCAAGTGGGGGGAAATATGGCAAGAGTTAGAGCCCTTTCATCTTGTGTTGTGATAGCTTTGGGTACCAAGTTAAAAAAGAAATACTAAAACTGCTCAAGAAGTGTTAAGGATCCTGCAATCTTATTGCTTAGAGCTGTGATTCTGCCTCTGTGTGTAAGTGAAGGTGTAGAGACACTCAGGAACTGGGAGGAACAAGATTTTGAGCCTTAAGATTGCAGAAACAAAAGATGTTGGCGGTGCAGAGGTACATAAGGTCCAAGAAAAATCAACTCTGCGTCGCCTATGATAGATTCTAACCCAGCTGTGTTGTACCCTACCCTGTTCTTCATGATCCACTCCTCCTTTTTCCATTCTGCAGCAGCCCTTTTCATGTCTGAAGATTCCAGCTCCACTTCTTGATGTTATCTGCACTGAACAAATCAATTCTCATAGGTCCTTTCTCTCATAGGTCACACTCGTCGCATTCATCTGGATTCTCTCTAATTGCTCCAGGTCCTTCCCAAGGCATGGCACAAAGTGCACACTGTTCACCAGAGGAATTAGAGGCATTTCGGAAGTTCTGGGGTTTCTTTCCCTCTGCACTCTTATAATTTGCCTGTTTCATTGGAGCTGAGCAATGGCTCTGAGCTGTGGCTGAGGCCCAAGTCCTTGCAGGGAGCTTCTTGGCATGAACATGTAGGGTTAACCAAACCCAACCCACAGCGAAGTAATTGAATTATTTCATCTAATGAATTCAAATCTATTGTGACCTATTTGCCACTTCTACAAGAAGAAAGAGAAGCTGAGTTTGTCAGATGATAAATTATCCGTTGCAAATTCATGAGTTTGAAGGCCAGAGGGGACCATTACGCTCATCTGAGTCCGACCTCCTGCATTCCCAGGCCCTGGAATTTGACCGAGCGACTCCTGCGCCACTGACGTGTGGGTGACCCGTTTGCCCAGAGCTCTGTGGAACACCACAGCTCTGGCTGGAGCCCAAACTGGAAGGTGGCCTCCTCCCTCCTTTGCCTTGCTCTCCTTTCCAGTATTGTTTCTCTGAAGGGCAATTCCTCCCTCTTCCCACACTCACTGAATGCCAGCCCAGCATCCCCTGTGCCTGGGGCTGAGGAAGGGCTGCAGCAGCAGCAGCTGATTTTCATTTTTTGCACCAAAGTCCTTGCCTTGAGGAGGGGTCGTGGAGAGGGGAGGCAGGGGCAAACACCCCCTCTGGAAGTACCAAGGTCTCTTAGGGCTGAACAGTTCCGTGTTTCCATGTGCTTGTGAAAGGCTTCTTTGTACCAGGATGTTTGCTGCTGTCTGTGAAAACACAAACCTGGGTAAAAACTGGCTGGTGCGAGGCACAGAGTCCTCTGGCCTGGCCACAGTCCCTCCCGTGGAGGTTCTGTGGCTGGTTGCTCAGGGTGCAGAGGGGTCCTTTTTTGGGGGGGGATGATAAGGCAAGGACAACACTGATGATAACCCGGGACAGCACTGTACCTCCCTGGGTGAGGAGACAGCTCTCAGCAGGATGATTTCAGCTTTCTCTGCTGTGGTTTATCTACAGAATGGAGACTATTCCTAAGCTGAGACACAGACGCAGGTTTGTTTATGGGTTTGTGCTTTGAGTTTAAATGCCCAATCAATTAGCTCTTGGGAAAGAGGCTTTTGTGGTTTGCTAGTGGGGTGTAATTGATGATGTTTTTTCCTGAGCAGGATCTGGGTTTACTCTTGAGAGGGGTTTTGAGCAGGTCCCCAGAGTGAGACAGTCCAGTAAGTAGGAATGGCTCTGGATTCACTCTGCCCACAGGGTTCTGTGTGTGCAGAGCAAGCTGCTTGAACCCAGTGAAAGCCACAATTTATAGCTGTGCTTCTTTGGGGGGTCTGTGATGACAGTGTTGTTTAATTTGCTGCTACTGGGTAAGCGGCACTAATTTTCAGTGACCAGCTCATTAACTTTTACAGGAGTATCTCAAGCCTCGGAGAAACAGAGAGGACTGGGTGCAGTGCTGGAAGATGACCTGCATCCTTCTCTAGATGTCTGGGTGACAATAAATATTAAAGGCCCCAGGGTTCAACAGGACATAGTTAACTTCAAGAAGCTGTTGCGGGCTGGAGGGAAACATCCCTTTTCCTGGTGAATTCCTCACTACCAAAGAGAGCAGCCAGACTGTGGCTCAGCCTGCTCGTGGCACAGCCCCGCCAGCTCCTGCTCCCACTGCTCGTCCTGGCTGCCTCCAGGTGCAGACACTTTCGAGGACAAAAAGGCTTTGGCTAAGCCAAAACCGAGACTCCTCGTCCTGGCTCTAACCGGCTGCACCTGGTCAGAAACCAGCGATGCTACGCCACTCTCCTCTCGCCACACCGTGCAGGTGCGGTGCCCGCGCCTCGCTGTGTGCCTGGGGCTGCTGCGGCCGCTCCCGGTGAGCGGTCAGGCACTACCGGGGCCGTCAACGCGGGGAAAAGGCAGAGCCGCACCCGCGGGATGCTCTGCCCGGGGCTGCGCTCGCCCGTCCCGCGCCGGGACCCGCCGAGCCGGGCGGGAGGCAGGCCGGGTGACATCAGCCGGAGGAGGGGCCTGCCCGCGAGTTTCTTTGCTCGGTGCATCACTTCCCGGCGCTGCCATACTCCGCTGCCCGCTCCCCGCGGCGGGGCCGGCGCCCATGGCGAGCCCGCCCGGCGGGGACAGCCCGGGCTCCGCCGCCCGACGCTTCTACTCCAGGTGAGCGGGGCCGGGGGGAGCCGGGACCGGGGGGGAGCCCGGCCCCGGAGCTGCGCCCATCACCGCGCCCGCAGAGCCCCGGGGACAGCCCGGTCCCTGGGGACAGCCCGGCCCCGGAGCTGCGCCCATCACCGCGCCCGCAGAGCGCCGGGGGAGCGCAGCGGGGTCGCCGCGGAGGGAGGGAGGCAGGGAGGGAGGGAGCGCTCATCCATGGGAAGCGAGGAGCTGTTGCACGGGCGGGGATCCAGCCGGAGTGGAGTGAGAGGAGCCGGGAAGGACGCGGTGGTCCCTCGGTGGGGCAGTTCGCGCTGGCGGGTGGGGGGCGTTGGTGCTGCCCCGGTGGGATGCCTGGCGCTGGCGTGGAGCGATCGCTTCCCGTGCTGAGGAGGCTGATGCTGAAAGCCGGTCGGTGCTGGGCAATCGCATGGGAGGCTCCTGATCGCACTGCAGAGACTTCAAGTCTGAGCTTTAAAACTGGGCGCTACAGTAATTCACACAGGGCTGGAAAAAAAATAGCTCCTGGCTGTTTGGCGTTCAAGGGAATGCTGTATCTTGCCCATTCTTTTAATTTAGATCAAAAATGAAAAAGACTAAACCGCAAGAAGACTAAAATGAGTCACTTTGAGGCCTTACAGTGTTGTTCATGCTCTTCACCATCCTTGTGTTTTATTTCTCCTCTAGCAGTCAGAAGTAGAGGTGATGCAGTAGCTGGACTAGAGGGCTAAAAAAACCCAGGAATGCTTGAAGTGTATGGAATACAGTAGCTCTTCATCAATTCCCTTTGCATGCTCTGCAATAATTAGCACAGCAGCTAGTGGGTTGTCTCGTTTAATGAGTGGTGGTTCATTAGGGCAGCAGGTGTTTCTTGGTTTTGTTGTATTGTAGAGCAGCTCCTGGGAAAATGAAAGGAGGATGCAGAGTTAATACCATTGCTCTGCCTGCTCTGGTGGAGCTAGAGCTGTGGAGAAACCTGCTGGATTTTAACCAGACTGGGTTGTCTTCTTTTTTTTCCTCTTTTTGTTTTTCTTGGAAACTTTTTGGGAACTAGAGTTTGCTCATTTTTGCAAAAGAAATTTTAGAGGAGGGCTGCATATCACAAATGTGTGCCCGTCCGGCACAGTGACCGCTGCTCCCAGCTGCTGGTGAAGAGAGAACAGAAGAGAAGTGGGGAGCATTTCCCCTGTGGCTTATCTGGGTGTCTCTGGAAGGGTACGTGCTGTTAAAAGTCCCTGCTGTGCTTTTCAGGCCTTGAAGGTGCCTGTTGGGGGAGCCCCTCTGTCCCTACTGCTCTGTGAACCAAGTGGTAACTTGGTTCACTTTTCACTTGGTAACTAAGTTTTTTCCTTGACTTCATTGTAGAAACTTCTGGGCTGAATTGAGTGCCTCCATCTGGTGTGATGGGTGGAACCTCGGGTGACTGGGTGGTAAAGCCATAGTGGCTGGCACCAAAGACTTTCTCAGCATGGTTTTATTTTGCCTGGGAGCATTAACTCAGGCGTGAGAACAGCAGAAGGTACCTGTGCAGGCAGGGAGTGCCAGACCCCTTATCTGGGAGGCTGGGGGAGGTATATTCTTTCTAGGAAACAGCAGGGGGTGGGAAGAAGCATGGCACAAAAAATAAAAGTGTTTTTTTCATTTCACTACACCCCTTGGTGTTTCCCTAAATTCAACCCGTGCTAAACAAAGGCATCTGCTCTGTGCTGGCACAGACAGTCCGGGTGCTGACTGGGCCGAACTCCTCTCTTCCCAGAGAGCAGAGTTGGAGTCTGTGCTACAGCAGTCGCACACCACGGCTGTTTGTGCCCCTGTGCAGCTCTGTCCATCTGCCCTCGCTCGCCTTTCTGTTGCCATTTGCTACACAGAACTATTCATCTCGATGAGGACTTGTTGGAAGTCCAGGCCTTTGGAAGTGGTGGCTCTGCAGGGGTCAGCTCCTGCTGTTGGGCGTGGGGTCACTGCTGGGCCTTGTTGGAAATGTCCAGCTGTGACTGTGCTCCTCAAACTCACGTTCTGTGTGAGCCTGAGTTACGGCTCTACCTTCCCTGGAGGTTTTGAGCTGGTACTAATTTAAGTGCTTCAATTCAGCCACTTCTGAGGGCTTTGGTGGGGCAGAATATGGGTTGTAGGAGCTGTGAAATACCTGCTTGCAGCAGGTGTCCTGCTCTTCTCCACTGCTGCAGGTGCTCTAACTGGCACATTGTTTTTAAAAGGCCACTGTGGAGATTTCTGGGTCTGGAAGGGAGGTGTGGGCATGTCCTGGGGAAACCCTCACTCTCCTGCATTGGCTTCATGGAGACGTTATTGATCCCACACAGAAGGAACATTAGATAATACTGCAATCAGCCCAGAAATGTATTCATCTGGCACGAGAACTCAGATAAAAGCACACCTTGTTCCTCCCTTTCCCTTCCCTTGCTCTCTGTTCTCTTGCAGTCTGTGTTTTCCAGAGCACTGTTGGCTTTTGTGATGTTTACAAACTTTCCTTGATTGTGTCATAAACAGTCTCCATCTCACTCATTAGTGTCACCACGGCAGGGACCTGACCTGAATGTGCATCGGGCAATTAGAGAGTGCTCTGAGCACCACAGAGCTCCGAGAGGAGGCAACTTCCTCCTATTCTGCTGGGAAAACTGGGATGGAAAAATCGCTGCCTTCTGACATGGAGGGCAGCCAGAGAGGGCCCAGCTCAGCGTGGGGGTGAAGGCAGAGTAAACTGGTGTTTGCAAAGCAAACTGGGGAGAAAATCCACCACTGGGGTGAGCCCCCCTCTGGAATGGTTCCTGTTGGTTTTTTGTGTCTCCTAAGGATCACAACACCATGAAATACTCCAATGTTTTCCCTTGTTCTTGTAAAGTAAACTTTCACGACTTTTAAATCTGGACTCTGTATAAGGCTAAAAGCTATCTTCTTTCCAAGAGGTGGTATTTAATGGTATCCGCCTGAGGTGAAAATTAGCACCAGCAGCAGTGCAATTAGCTTCCTCTGTGGGATTGGGAAAGAGCTCAGGTGCACTACCAGAAAGCTGGGAGTGACCGTTTTGTCTCTGCTTACTGCATAGATTAATCTTGAAATCGCTTGGTGATTAAATTAGAGAATGCTGGTTCAGAGATTTCTGAAAAATTTTGATTTTTCTTCTGTAGGCCCCTGCCATCAGTCTCCGCCAGGCAGAAGGATGTGAAAAACAGGACAAACATTTCTAAAATAGCTGTGCTGCATAATAGGTGGCCTGAGCAAAAATTATATGATAGCTTGGCAGGCAGGGTTGGCTTTGTTGACATCTGTTTTGGGACATTTTGAACAACTTGCCTGTACTTTCAGCATTGGTGAATCATGTGTTCATCCCAATGTGGAGCCACAGCAGGGAAAAGGATCCTTCTGGTCAGACCTTGGAGTGGGAATTGGTGTTTGGCTGCTTTGCAGATTTCCCCAGGACCTTGGGCATCCTTTTTTTGGTTTTTCTGTGTTTCACCTCGTGGGATGTGGGGAGAGAAGCTCTGTCCCTGCTCCCTCTGGTCTCCCGTGGGAAGGGGATGTGCCTTGTGCCTGGCACAGCGGGATCCTGCTCTTGCCTCTGCCCTGCAGGTGCTGCTGCAGTACAAACAGTTCTTGTCTTCAGGGTGTCAGTAAATGAAGCTGAGGTGATGCCCTGCCTTTTCCCCTGTGCTCACTTGCACCTCCCTGATTCAAGTTGTGCCTCTCCTGGGGAGAGAGCCGTCCCTCTGGATGCTTTATCCCAAAATCCTGCACATTGCACGAGGGGTTTGTGCCAAGCAGATGAGAACGAGAGCTTTGTGTGTTGCCCACGTAGTTGTGGGTTAGTTGGAGTCTGCCTCTGAGTCGAGTGAAGTCAAATCAGTTTGTGACGGGTGTGACACCCCTCAGAGCCAGTTTCCTGCGAGATAAATGTTAATACTCACCTTGATCTCACCAGAGCTGGGTCTGGAAGCAGGGCAGCTGTGACCCTTCCCACCTGGAATGTTGGCTGTGAGGCAGGAGTGAGCTGTGCTGCCCAGAGCTCCGTGCCCAGCTGCTGAGGTGCCTTTTGCTACCTGGTGCAATAATCATTGGATGCTTCCCTCCTGGGAAAGTGTCTGCGAGGGAGGAGGGACACTGGAGAGAGTTCCTGTAACCAGGAGATTTGTTTGGATCATGGTGCCCAGTGCAGGAGTTCTGTTCATTCCATGGGTGGTGGGTCCTGTTCTGGCTCCAGTCTTGTCAGAGCTTTGGCTGATGTCTACAGCATGAGCTGCTTAAGCCACAGGAAAATCTTGTGTGTAATTAATTCCTGTGTTCCTGGAGGATGTAGCCAATTGGGGACCTGCTGCCCCTCATTTTCAAAGTTAGGGGAGCAGTGCCTATTGCACCAAAGGATGCAAACGTGTTATGAAACCCGCGAAATTGATTTGTTATAGAAGAGTGATTTTTAAAATCCTTTTTGGCTCTTCCTCTCTTGAGCCAAATGCAGCTGGACCATGACCACTCTGGTGATGGGAGACAGGAGCAGGCTGCACAGCTCCCTTGGCATTCCCTTTCTCCAGCTCAGTGAGGAGTGTCCCAGACTTTGGATTTTTTCCTGATATATTATATAAATCACAGGGGAAAGCCTTGCCTTGGTGGTGCCTTGAGGATGAGCAAAGTCATAGCCAGGGGCAGAAAGGCTTAAAATTGGATATGCTGCTAAAATCTGGGAAGTCAGCTGCCTTCCTCGCTGATCCAGGCCTCCGGCTTGGAGGGAACATCTGCAGGAGGCAGATAGGGAGGGATTTCTTAAATGGACTGGTGCTAGAGGAATGACTTGGTTTGCTAAATGAAGATCATCAGGATGGAAGATCCTGCCTGGATTCAAACCTGTGGGGGGTGTGTGTGTTCCCACGGACCCAGGAGGTCTCCAGCTCTGCCCTGGGGGTGGCATCCCCCCCTCTCCTTCTCTGTGCCTGGGGGGTGGCTGTGCTTGAAGCTGGAGCGAGGGCAGGGGGTGGCAGTGCTGGGGTGGGACAGGAGGTCCCTGCAGGACCACCCTGCTGCCACCCGCCCTGAGGTGGGTCTGGGGTGACCCTGGCTTGTCCTGGATCACCTGCACATCCAGTGACTTCCTAGATGTGGCTCCCTGCATCTGCGCTGTTTGAGCACATCCCTAGGGCACAACTTTGGCTCTGCTCTCTCTCGTTTGAGCTCTGCACAGAGCAAATATTGTGGCTCCAGCCTCATCTCCCCTACTCCCATGTTCCTGCTCTCCACTGCTCTCTTGCTTCCTCTCCAGCAGAGCAGACTTTCTGTTACTGGGGAATAGAAACCACATTTTTGTTGTGGTCTGTTGATTTCTTGCTGTCTCATGTTTTTGCACTTGAGGTGATGTCCAAACTTGCATTCAGACTTGCTTGAAGAACAGGTTTGAACTCTGCCAGAAGCCACGAGCAGCAAGTTTCTGGAAATGGGTTTTACTGAACTGCTGATGCTGTTCTGCTTGAAGAGCACTTTTATGTCCAAATTGCTCTCAGGTGCATCTCGTGTCCCATCCCTCCCATTCCAGCCCTGCTCTGTGTGCCCCTTGGATCAGCCAGCCCAGCTTCCAGAATTCCCCTTCCCTGCTATAAAACTCGTTGCCAACCAAAGCCATGAAACCCAAATTCATCCTGGTCTGGGCACGCAGGCTGCATATCCCAACCACAAAGTGAGGCTGTTGAATTCTGGGCCTGGGCTATTTATATTGTCAGTGGGAAAGCTTTTCATTGACTGAGCTGTTCCCTCCCTAAAGATACTGTTAATTAAATGTTATTTGACTGATCTGACTTTTTAATTGGCTTAGATTTAACTGGTATAAATGGGATTTTTTTGTTTTCCACTGAAAGCTGAAGAAAGTAGGAATAATTTTGTTGGAAGGCCATTTGCATTCAGAGTCACATCCATCTGTTGTTTAATATAATAAGCTGATAGAGTGGGAAAAAAAAAAGCCAAAAAAAACCCCCATAACCAGAAAGTCAACATCCCTGCCAGTGCTTGGTGAGGAGAAGGGGAAAGGGACACGGCTGCCTCTGCTTTGGAGCTCTAAACAATGCCCAGCAATGTTATGCAACTGCCTGGGGAAGGAAGTGAAAAATTATCATTACAGTGCAGTTTCAAGGGCAATATTAAATGAGCAATTTGCAGCACAACCCTGTACTTAAGTGACTTAACTCACTTCTTCTGAGATAAAATTAACAGGGCTGCTTAAGGACAATAGCCATGACCTCTGTCCCCACCAGGAGTGGAGCAAAGTCGGGCTCTTTTTCGAGCTGAATCTGAGGCATTGGACTGAGAGCCTTCAAAGTGGGCAGCCAAACCCAAACCAGTGTCGTGGCCTGATCCTGTAAGTGCCTGATGGATCCCTGTCCCACTGAAGCCTGGAAAATGGGGAGCAAGCGTGTGCTGGAGCACCTCATTGGTACCTGCTCTTCCTTATTTCAGTTGGAGGGATTAAAAGACCCTCTGCAAGGCCCTAGGCACTGGAGCAGCAACAAACCCCCTAAATTAATGACTTGGAAGGCAGGCTCCTGTCTGTTCACTTCCTTCAGGGTAGGAGTAAATAGCTCAAAAACCTTCTATTCCCAGTTTGGTTTCAGCACGAGGATTTTGCCCGAGGATGCCAGGCACTGGAACCACAGGCCTTTCTTTTCCAACTCAGATTAAACATCTGCATCTGACGAAGCTTTGCCTTCTCTTGTGAATCAGTAACTCTGCAGCTGCTACACCTGGAGGGATTTTTTGAAAGAGGAATATTGAATTGTCTTGGCTCCCCTCGTGCTTTTCTGTTACCCTTTGCACTTTTACAGCCTCTGGAGCAGCCGGAGGGGTTCTTCCCTGGGAATTTGGAGCTAATGCAGGAGAAAGATCAAGAAAATGGGTTTAGATGGGGAAACCACCTCTGTTACACTAATAACACAGCTCATTGTAAGAGCTATTTCATGTTCCACCTGGGAGCAGATGTTTTGTCTTGGAAGCTGCTGTTAAAAATGCACGGGTGTGTGCAGTGGCTGTGTGCAGCTGGCTCTGAGCTGTGCAGGGTGACGGCTGCATTTTGCTCCCGGGAAGCAGCTCCGAGCACACACAGGGTGTGACAGGGCTCCTTTCCTGCCCTGGGGACCCTGCTCTGTTCCCCTGCCTCGCTCTGGCTGCCGGGGAGCAGGGACGGCTCGTGGGGAAGGACCCCCTTTCCTGGCTGCTGCTGATCCGTGGTGGCACCTGGGGCAGGTTCCTTGGTTTGCAGCCTCTCCCTGCCGAGCCCGGGAGGATTGGCTCCTGCTCTAGGATCGCAGCAGACTCAGCACAGGCAGATCAGCTTTGCCATGGGGCAGCACAAATAATGAGTGGTTGTGCTGGGTTCCCAAGGGGAAGCTCCATCCCACTGCTGGGACGAGCCCGTGCTCCGTGTGTGCGGTGGAGTTTCTCCATGCCTTGATTAACAAATGTGTATTTACAGGCAGAATGGAGGGGGCTGCTGTACCAAATGGCTTCCCACTTCTACATTTCCAGAACTTTCCTGACACTGCTGTGGTTTTGCAGGCCACTGGGCTGTATTTGCTCTGGGGTGGGTGTCACAGCAGGTACCATTTCTGAGCGTTCACCTGTACAGCATGAAGGGACTGATGGTGCCTCCCTGGGAATGTGGGTGTGAATTGCTGCGTCTTCCTGTGCTCAGGAGCAGTTTGAGCCCAAACTAGCTGTGGGGCAAGTTTCTCCTGTGATCCACTCTGCAGAGTTGAGGTGTCTCTTCGTGCACTTCATCTGTGGAATATCCATTCGTGCCTGAGGAGAGCTGGGGCTTGCCAATTAATATTCATCTCTCTGGGGCTATTTGTTAATTACTGTTATTCATGGTTTATATTACCGTGCTGAGTGGATCCTGGCAGGGTTGCATCCGTTCCAGGGTTTCAGAGTGCATGGTAAACACTGGTATTTTATTGCAGCCTTTCTGGGAAATATTGTTCCTGTTTTGAAGGGTGGGAAATTGTACAGTCTTCAGGGTGAAAGAGAATAGAGGTGGCAAGGCTGGGAGCTGAATGTCCTGACTCCTACTCCTTTCCTTCAGCACTTCCTTGCCCACGTCAGAGTGAGGGTAATTGTGATAACTGTGAATTGGAGACCTTGGCTTTGTCCTTTCCTGAGCCCTGCCGGGCAGTGCAGCCCTGGTGTCACACGAAATTCCAGGGGCTCTGCTGTTCTCCTTAACACGGGAGGGAGCAGAAAGTTGTTCAGAAGGAAGTTACCCGCTGGGGAATGAAATGCCAGGCTCTGCCTGTTTGCAAGGTGTGCCCTGCAGATGTGGTGGGAACACTGCAAACCACAGGAGCAGGAGCAGCCTGGGTGGCCCTGGGCTCTGGTCTCTGTGAAGGTCCCGATGCCAGGTATCGGCTTGAAGAAAGCAGGAGAACAGCCCTGAGTGCTCAGGCACTTGTAACTCTACAAATTATCTGTCGCTCAGGCTGTGAAAATAGAGCAGTTAATTTAAAAAGGGAGAGAGGGACACGGAGAAATGCTCCCTGTCAGAAAATCCTGCAAGTTAAATCGTGTGAGTGTGTGGAGCTCCTGGGTACCCTGCCTTGGGAGTAGGTGTCTTTTGGGATATGGTAAAAGATGGAGAGAGCAAAACACGCATCTCTTGTTTCAGTCAGGCAGGAAGGATTTGGGATGGGCAGGAGCTGCTGGTGCTTTGAGGACGGTCCTGTCCTTACTGGACTCCAGCTATGCCCTTGTGCACTCCCCGCGTCGCAGCTGGCGCTGCAGCAGGAGCGGCCCCTTTTTCAGCAGCTGTCTGCAGAGATTTGTACGGAGGAAACGCACTGGGGCTTGTGTCTTGCTGCAAAACACAGAGGCCATCGCATGCAGCTTGTTCATCAGCCAAGCCTTCTGCAGCGCCAAGGCAGGAGCACAAACCACCAGCCCCCAACAAATGAAGATACCGAGCGTCGTGAGCCGTGTGTGTTTCTCTTTCCCTCCTGACAAACAAGCCCTTGTGACTTCCAGCTTGGGAAACCTGTGGGACAACATCTCGTGGCGAGGGACCGGAGACTTACATCCATAAAAGCAGCTGAATGTCCTGGAATTGTGATACTCCACGTGTACCTCCAGGCATTTCCTGCCCTCTGAGTTCAGCCGAGTGTCTGAGCTCCTGCATGGGTCTAAATAATAAAACATATGAGTTCATTGCGATGTGCCCAGAATTTTAAGGCCACAGCCCTTGGCCAGCTCTTGTATGAATTGCTTCCATCAGGGCAGTAATCCAAGAAACTACAAGCACGAGCTGGTTGGTTGATGGAAGGCTGTGGTTTGGTGCCTTGCTGGGTAAAGCCATGGGAGAAAGGAGAGCTGTTGTTTTGTCTGTGCCCATCCCTTTATGTCGCACGGGGAGAGCAGACAGGGAGTATTCCAGCAGGTTCCACAGGCTCTGAGGAGACCTGGGACCACAGGGAGCTTCCACAGCATGTTCAGGTGTCTAAGGAGTTAATAATGAAGTGAATGAAAATAAGCACTTTTTCCTCTGCTGAGCTGGAAGAAAAGGAAAAATCACTCTGCAAGGTGTACATTCTCTTCGATAAAACCATCCTTTGGCATCCGTGTTCTGGCAGGAAGTTGTCATCAGTCGTGCCAGTGAGCGACCCCTTTGCAGCGGGGACCAGCAGCAGATCTGTCATGGAAGGATGAGGAGCGAGCAGAGGAGACTGTTGTGTTCCCTGCACTGAACAAAATGATTCTCCAGTGGTGGAAAACCCTTTCGGAAGGGCCTTGGGTGAGGTTCTCCCCCGTGTGGCTCAGGGAGCCCCCTCAGGTTTGCTGGCGTGGGGTTGGACTCCAGCTCTGCTCCGTGGAGCTCCAAACTCCTGTGCTGAGGACAGAGCTCACCTGCCCAGGGCAGCTGTGTGAGCAGCAGCTTGGGAAGGGAAGGGGAGGCAGGAGATGCTTGGCAGACCTGGCTCCAGACAGAACTGAGTCATTTGTCAAGGCTGACGCTCTCTCGGAGCTGGTTGCCTGAGGCTGGTGTGGCTCAGGCAGGAGAGTGAGAATGCAGCCATCCAGACACACACAGAGGAGAGAAAAGTAACAGCTCCCAACATGTGACTGGAATTGAAGGGAAGAAAAAGAATCCCCAATTAAAGCCATGTGTGTTGGTGGGTGTAACTGCTCCTGAAAGGTTGGTGGAGGCTGCTTGTACAGCACAAATGCAGCCAGTCCATAATGCCCTGGATTAGAACAGGCAGGCTCCTCCAGCACACGAAATCCATGTGGAAACAGTGATGTTCCTGCATGGCAGCAGCTCCCCCAGCCCACCACCCTCACGGGTTAAGGTAAGAGCTGACTTGTCACCTGTCTCCTCCCTGTCCCTGCTCCTGAAGCACGTTTCTCCTGCAGCCTGGTGCTGTGCCATGTCTTTCTTTCACTGCTGGATGATGATGATGTCTCTGTGCAGGAGCAGAGGGTTTTTTTCTGCAGACATGCATTATTCAGTCATAGGATAAATGGGCTCCCTGGATTTGGGCATGTGTGTAAGCCGGATGCTGGATCCTCCCTTCTCTCACCAGTGTGAGGCGGGAGGAGAGCAGGGAATTCTTCCAGAGCCAGCAGCCTGTGGTCTGTAAATCCATTGCAATACCTGTGAGGTTGCAAGAAGGATCTAATCTAAACCTAAAATAGGTCTGTGGAGAGGAACGTTCTTACTGTATTTGGGAAGACTTTTCAAGAAACATGTTTGTACAAACTCCTCTTGTGGAAGAACAGGACCAGAGCCCATTTCACACATAGAGGGCATAGCAGGCTTTGGTCTACGTGACAAATTCATATCAAAATATTTTTGCCTGCTCTTTACACCTGTGGTTAAACTGCACTAACGCCACAAAGTCAGAGCAAATCCTGACGTGGTGTGTGGGGAGGAGCAGGACTTGCCTCCCTGTACAGACGTGCCAAACGTTTCCAGGGTAGATGTTTTCCATGGAGCCGCGCTAGGACAGAAGTGCTAAAAATTTGGGAAAATGCGGTGGAGGGCTCAGTCACACGACGCTGTGGAAGCAGTGAAAGCAGCTTGCAGGATGCTGGAGCTGCAGGGTTCCCTGCAGAGGCAGCAGACACCCAGCACACGGTGCCAGACAGTGGGGCTGCTCTCCCGGGACGAGCGAAGCCGAGCGTAATTCTCACCTTGCTTGGGAACTGCATGGCTGTCTGGGAATCCTGCCACACTCTGGTTTATGGGCTGGCAGATTAATCTGGTGGGATGCACAGATTTTTCCGTGGTGCCATGCAGCACTCTTGGTTCTGCTCTGCTGAGTCTGGGTTTGCATAGAGGAGCTGCAGGAACAGTTTTAGAGATGCTGGCAAGGGCTGCAGCGGACACCTGGCTGATAGCTGAGCTCCTGGGGAGCCTCTTTCCTTGTTTCTCAGGCAGATGTGGAATATTATCCAGAGGGATGCCCTGTGGCTGTGTAACAGCCAGGGAGGAGGGCAGTGTCCTGTGTGAGCTCTCACTCTGTTGGCCAAGGCCTCTTAAACCCGTGAGTGTCTCTGGGCTGGTGGCTGATTTTTGGCACCCCTGGAATTTTCAGGGAGAACACAACAGTGCTTTTAACAACCCTCGGAGCAGGAGACAGCTGCAGAAAAACAATGTGAAATTGGTGCAATCTGCTCTGCTGCAGCTTTGCCAACAACAGTGTGTCCCTGTGGCTGGCGATGCTTCAGCCCCGACGGGAGCTCTGCCCGTGTGCCCTCTGTGACCCGGGAGAGCCGCCTGTGTGGATCCCTCCGGCCTGGGCACGCAGGGCTGTAATCACTGAGGGAGGGACTGTCACAGGCTCTCACTGGTGTGCTCTGGCTTGACTTCACCTCCTCACAGGCTTTACCAGGTGGTCATTCGAAAAAGAAGTTGCTGCTTGGTTGGATTCGCTGGACTTGCCTTGTTCCTGCTTCTCGGTGAGTTCTGCAGGAGGTACAAGGGCCAGGTTCATCCTGCTGCCGTCACTTAGGTCGCATCCAAGCCCCTCTCCGGTGCCAGTGCCGATGCTGCAGAGCATCCTCAGCGTTCCTTTGGTGAGCCGGGGTCTCTCAGCACCTCCCTGGCTCAAAGCCTGGATGGCCCAGGATCAGGGTGTGAGTTTTCTGATGGATCCCAAAGGCCGCTCTCTCTTGGACTGAAACACTTGGCTTGGGGCTGACGGAAGCAGATGAGACAGGAAGGGAACGGAACCAAATTGGCTGTAGCCTGCTGTGGAGTCAGTGGAAAAAACTGTGGTGTGAACTTTGTCATCGTTTCCTTTTCTGCTGCATCACAGTGACGATCCCTTTGCCATGCCCTGAGCGTGGTCTGTGGTTTGCAGGGGGCTGTGGGCAGGAAAGAGGCAACACGTGGAGAGTGTGTGCAGCCTCTGACTGCTGCAGGAGGTTTGGGATGAGGTGGGACCTGGGCAAGAATCTGGGACAGGCAGAGGTGGCTCCTTTATCTGGCTGGGCTTCACTGTAATTCAGCCCCTGGCGTTTCTGGGGCTTGGCAGCACCTTTTCCACACACAGTTGTTTTCCTGCTGCAAGGCAGGAGCAATTGGCAGGTCGAGAGAGGAAGGAGAAGCGGGGGCTGCAGCTGGAGGGGTTTCCAGGCAGCTTGAATGGAGAACAGACTTGGGCCTGGGGAAAAACAAGAGTTGCTTTCACTTGGCTGCAGAGAAGGTTGTGCAGGAAAGGAAACCTCACACGGCCCCTCAGCCTGTGCAGCTGCCCAGAACAACTGGGACGATTGTGCTGGTGGCACTTGTGGAGCTGAGCTTGACCCTGCTGGCAGCTGGGGGTGGCAGAACCCCGGGGCAGGAACTGGGGGCGGCTGTGATGTTTTCAGCCAAAGCTGTCTCAGCTCTGGTCCCGAGCTGCTCCCTCTCTGTGTGTGTGCCCTGTGCTGGCACTGCCCCGCTGTGATCCCTGAGGACTCGTCCCTGGCTCTGATGGAGAGGACAGGAGGGGCCAGGCAGCCCCTTCTCCCATCCCGGGAGAGCATCCAGGCTGCTCCCATGGGAACTGACTGAGCCCCCACTGTGTGTCTGGGGGGCAGTTTTAGAGAAGAGGTGTCTGTACATCTCTCATCTCGTTTACAGTGCTTCAGAATGTGGAAAGAACCCCCCAGACCAGGACTCAGCCATTTTCTGTACTAAGTTTGGCATGAATGAGCCCCTGTGTATTGGTGGGTAGTAGAAGCTGAATGGCATAAATGACATGGGTAACAAATAAATGGGTTGTTGTCATTGTGTAGTTGTTGATAAGCCAACTACTTGTTTTTCTAATGTATATGGTAATTGTAACCTGCTGTTGTGTTCAGCAGGAACAGTTTGCTGGTTTAAATCACAGCATATATTTTAGTGAGAGGATGTGTTGACCCATTTGCCAAAGTAACTTTATAATGAAAAGTCACTCAGCCTGCGCGTCCTCTCCTGCTCTCTGGTTTCTGGAAGTGGCTGAAGGAAATAGCACTTCACTGCTTGTGAGACCATCCCAAGAGTGTTGTTTAATGGCAGTGTGATGGATTAATCTCATTAAAGGTTCCAGTGTTGTACAAGAAAGCAAAATGCGCTTGGAAAACTCGGGAAGCTTCCTTCATTGTGCTGAGTTCTTTTCAGGTCTCCTCTGTGACGAAACATGAGTGTCTAAAATCCCATCCTGCTGCAGGTGCTGCTTTGCCTGGTGCTCTGCAGGGCAGATTTGGGGTATCAGGTGCTGTGGTCTGCAGGGATGGGACAAACTGCTGGGTTTTGTGCTTCCTGGGAAGCAAGGAGCATCCGCAGGCATGAGCATCGTGACTCCACTCATATTTGGCAAGCTAGTGCTCCTGGCCTCTACAGTTATTTGTCTTTTCTTCAGATGACTGGTGGTGGTTGGGTTTATACTCTGCTGATGAGCTGTGCAAAGAGATTGTGTTCCAGGCTCATTCTGTTCTCACTCTTCTTGGAAGTGAGTTCTCTTGCACAGTTCCCCTCCAGAGGCTTCTTGATCAGTTCATACACTTGGTGGATTCACAATAAATTTTTTTCATTTGGGAGTCAGGACATGTTTTAATGAATTAATTTCCAAATTGATATCTCCTTAATCATCACTTCCTTAGACCCTGCAAAGTATTTGCATCTTATAATTTAAGTGCTTTGAAACTGGGTATCAAGTGAAACTGTTAACCAGGAGGAGATGAAATTCACATTTGCACCTCAATCTCGTCTGAGCATTTTCAAGTGCTGGAAGTTAATTACATCCATCGTGGTCCTTTGATACTTGAGTAATTTTGGAGCACAATGACTGAAATTTGAGCTCACTGCCTTTTGGAGATTTCACTCCTCAGCTGACACAGAAAAATTTCGCTGTGTTCTCTATTCTTCCTGCGGGTCCAGCTGTATTTGTGGGCAGGATTTGGTTCATGGATTCAAGATAATTGTTGCCAGTGTGTGATTTACTGAGAGCCCAGTCTTTCCAGGTGTGGATCAGGTTTCCAGAGGTCAGGAGTACCTCCAGCTCCTGGAGTTGGGGGCATTTTTTTGGGCATCTTCAGTGGTTGTTTGGCACCGTGCTGAGCTCTGTGAGCATCCCTGCTGCACCTCGTTCCTGATGGAGCAGCTCCACTTGGCACTTGTGAGGGAGGGCCTGGGAGAGGCTCTGGGAGCCCGGGCTCCTGGGTGCCTTTCCCTTCTCTACAGCTGACTCACAGCAAGGCATAATTTCCCCACAGAGCCTTAGCTGCCTTTTTGAAAAATGGGGTAATTGCTGCCCTCGCACCTCTGCAAGATATTTTGATGTCTTTAGGTTGAAATTTCTGCACCTACCAACTCAGCATCATAAGTTGCTTCACAAAATGCTCTGAAAACAGCAAATAACTCCCATCTGCCTTCCATTCTCCCATCCCCATGGATCAAAGCCACAGAGGCTGTGTAAGCAGGGGAATGCTGGATGACTTTTGCTTTCAAGCAGGCAGTGGGGAGTTTGAATTTGGATTTCTGACAATGACACAGCTTGTTGGAGCCATTATGCATTGAAATGGGGTCTTATTCAGCACTGCTAATAAGAGGGTAAAGGCAGCTAAAATACAGCTGTCTTCCTCACTGTCATTTGGGATTTATTAGCAAATATGCAGTGGAATTGAATCCCCTGTAAGTACGCTGCAGCTAATGGTAGATAGCAATTAGCTGAAATGACTACTGTTGAGCACTGATGCTGCATCAGTGAGGGGACAGGAAATCTGGAGCCAGCAGCTTCCAGAACTCCCTGTGTAGTTTTTCCCTCTGGATTTTCTGTTTCATGCCCTCAGCAAAAGGCTGCGGTGAAAATCTCTCCGTCTGGGTAATCCCTGGAGCTCCAGCTTGAACAAACACTTCCCCAGCAGCAGTAACTGTGTGTGTACATTATTATTTTCAGCTCAGGGGTCACTGAAAGGACTCGCTGCAAAGCTCCTATCAGTGAAAGTGTGGGGAGTGGAAACCTCCTCCCCTCCAGATGTGCTGGCAGCGCAGAGATGTGAAGGAAACTGGCCCAGATGCTTGGAACCCGTTCAGAAGCTGGGAAGGGCTGGATGCAGCATTCCTAGTTTCATCTTTGACCTTTTCCTCTCCAAACTCAACAAGAGATGTTGTTTCCTTCCCCTCGTTAATGAGGTGAGGTGTAGGTCAGAGTGTCCCGGGGGTGCTGCCCTCTGGCAGGAGGGGAACCAGCTCCCGTGTGCTGGTTTCAGACTTCCAAAGGTGGTTCGAATCGGGTTGATTTCATGATTACCTTGATCTGTGTGTCACCCTCCCTGCCAGCCTGTGTTTGATACAGAAGACTGCTCCTCCGGAGGGGATTAGTGCTGGGGGTGTGCCGTGGGGGGGGAGCGAGGGGCTGTGCCGGCCCCATTCCTGCAGAGGACTGGTTTGGGGAGGGAGGTAATTGAGTATTTTCATTGAATTGAGTATTTTCTTTCTTCTCCTCCCAGGCTGGTGCTGGGTGCGTTGAGGATATGGAGCAGTACAGGGGATGGAGTAAGAGAACTAAATGATGGATAGGTGCAGTGCCATGGCAAGGGGATGGCTTTAATGGTAGGAAGTTGAAATCACGTGTACTTAGGGGTGAATAATGGGATTTTCCTCTCAGAGATTGAAGCTTCTCATTTGGGAGCAAGCGGGAGAGGCAGGTGTGGATGTGCTGGTGACAGAGGACCCTGCCTGGGGCGGAGTAACCAGGGGCAAACTGCCCAAAACCCCCCTGGGAGAGTGCCCCAGGCAGAGAAGAGCAATGCGGGGCTGGCCCGAGGCTAAATGGGTATTCATTCACCGTGAAGAAATTCGGGCTGTGCATCAGGAGGAGTTGGGACAACTTTCCTTGTGTAGGGAAACACATGACAATATTCAGACCCCTTGAGGCTTTGGGACACGTGAGCTGGTTCTGGAGGATGTGAACCCCCAAAACGTGTCCCCATCAGTGGAGGGGACGCATCCCCAGGGGTCTGCAGCCTCCCTGACCTGGCTGTTTCCTGGTGGTTCAGAGTCATCAGCAGCTTCTCAAGTACAGGAGCTGGGAAAGGAAATTGCTGAGGGGGAATAATTCCCAGCTTGATTAACTGGCAACATGTCCTTAAAGAAAGTAATTATTTAAATGTATATTTAGTTAGTTAAACCGGTGAATATGCATTTACACTGAGCGCCTGGTAAATATGATCCCTCTTTGGTTGGGAAAAATTGCTTAATTGCTTCTGTGATCAGTGCTCTGGAATTACAGTTATTTTTGTATAAAACTTAATCAGATTGCAAGTAAGATGCTGAAATCTGTTGCTTCACTTAACTCATATCAATAGATGTACTAAAAGAGATTTTTTTACTACTGCTGGTGGTTTTGGTGGGTTTTTTCCTGCCTTACCTTCTGTCTAAAAGCTTGGAGTTTATTCCTGACTTTAGAATTACATGAGCTCTGATTGAGAATGAATTCTGCAATCGCCCCCACTAACATGAATCAAATACCTATAAATACCTTTCCTTTTAACTGTTTTTTTTTTTAATTTGAAGGCAGTTTCACCTTGCAGGCAGGAAGAGGCTCTCTAGGTCTGTGATATTTGTAACATTTAAGGCAGCAGAGAGCTGTCCCCAGGCTCTGTCTGGTGACATGATAATTTTCTGTGTAACCTGATGGATCTGTTGTCAGCAGTGAGAGGTTGCTGTGAGCAAGGCAGCCCTGAGTGTGTCAAAGGGAGGGTTGGGGTAGGACAAATGGAAGTGCTGGACACTGCATGGTTCCCCCTTGCTCCACCTGCCTGGGGCAGGGCTGAGGTGCGGATCTGAGAGATGGGGCCAGTGCACATCCCGTGATCCTGCAGGAGATCCTCTTGGCTAAGTGCAGTGGGAATGGTTGTTTTCCAGCCTAGCAGGGGAGAATAAGTGTGATGTTGTCCGTGCAGTGTTATTTCCTTGGAATATTTGGCAAGGGAGACCCAAGCCTTGAGAGGGAGCAGGGTGTTGGGAGGTCTGAGTGTGGCTCCACGCTTCTGGGGTCTTGTATCATTATCCAATTATAATATCCTAATTACAGTGCTTTGACAGCAGTCATGGTGACCACTGGTAGTGGCACTGGTGACACCTTGTGCTGTTCCCTTTATTTCTGTCTTCACAGTGTCCTCGGCTTCCCCAGCACTCCTGGGACTCTCTGCCTTCCCCAAATTGCTGTGTGGCTGGGAAACATTTGATCTTTGCGCTTGAATCTTTGCATTTTGCCTGTGCACCTTTTGTAGAGGCACATTTTTGCTCTGGAGTTCTCTCGTTCTTGCAGCAGCCAAAAGGCAATCTGTGCTGCAGCTCCTCATTAGCTGCTGTCTGACGGTGATGGGTGACCCTGGGAATTCTTCTTGTTCCAGGCAGTCGCTGCTCCGCCCGTTCTTCTCGGCTCTTTCTGCCTTCTCATCTTTATCCTTTAAAGAAAAAGTTGGGGAGGAGGGAGGGAGGGAGGCCCTGCCCGTGTTGGATTGGGAAGATATTTCCTCCTCACGCCTGTCACCCTTTTCTGCTTCATGAGTGTGAGAAGCAACATCCATTCCTGGGCTGGAGACTGGCAGGTGTCACATTGATGGGGGCCAAGTCATCTGCCAGCATTGTGCCACCCACTCATTCCCCTGGCAGAATTCTGGGCAGATTGCTGAGTGCATCTGTGGCCAAGCACTGCATTTATATGTGGCTTTTTACTGCTTGCTTTTTTTTTTTTTTTAATGTTCTTTTTGTTGTAGTTTGTTTTTTAAACACTCATATTGCCCTTTCTGGGGTACTTTTTGCAAAATCACCTCGAAGTTCTCCAGGAACCTCCTCCTGCATTGCTGTGTAACCCTAGGTGTGGAGGAGCTGCAGGACTTGCCCAGCTCCAGCTGGGAAGGGGTGCTGGGACTTGTAGCTGCACACACCAGCCCCGTTCTGATTTCTAGATTACAACTGGTGTCTTCAAAACTTGGTTCTTGTCTGGCCAGACTTGGCACAGCCTCTCACCTCCCTGCATACAGAAGGAAATGTTTTCCTGTGTTGGTGTCTTGTTTCGGTCTGAGACTGGGTCTGGGAAGGTCGTTGGACCTTTCTGGCTGCTTGTGATAGGCCTGGAGTCTGGGATGATTTAACTGGGTGATCTTTAAAGTTCCTTCCAACCCAAACCATTCTGTGATTCTCTGAATATTTGGAAGAACACACAAATCCAAGTGATTTGCACTGATTTAGGGCAAAGTTTATGAACAGGAGCCACTTGAAGTGACCTTCCCCTGTTCAGACCCATAGTCTGGGATGTTCTGTGCTGGTAATGCAAAGGTTAAGTGTGGTGGGAGAATTATTTTAAGGAGCCCCAGTATCTCAGCCGTGCAAAAGCAGCTCGTGCTGTGCAGAGTCTCTTCTGAACTGCACCAGATGGCCCAGCCCAGCAGCTCCAGCCTGTCCCAGTAATCTGCTGACTCAGGACGATGGGAATCTTCTTTCCGGGAATTAAGGCCTGAGAAGCAGGTGCCTGCTGAGGTGACACAGGCCCAGGCGTGCTGCCTGCGTGTCAGCAGAGCACAAACTTCATACCCCAGGGCTGGGAAGGGAGCAGGTTGTGCCTTCTCAGGTAGGGATGGTTTGGAGCCCATTTCAGTGGGCAGGGAGGTGCTCTGTGGGATCTGCCATCTGCTTTTCCCCAGCCTGAGAACTGCTTGGGTCATTTTTGGAACTTGCAAAGCCTCCTGGGTGCAGATGGGCGAGGCCTCCTTGGACCCTGTCGGGTTTAGGGGTGCTCTGCCCAAAGGTGACCTTTTGGAGGAACCCTGAGCTCCTCACCCGACAGGGGCAGGTTCGTAGCAGAGGAGCCCTTCTGCTCCTGGGGCAAAGAGGCACCAGCAGGAAAAGCTGATGGACCACAGGGCAAAGTGCTTTGGGAAAAGACCAGTCCAGAAGGGAGGGAGCTGCTTGCCTTTGACCATCTCACAGACTCTTCTAGGGCCCTTTTATTTTGTGCGCTACTGAAAATACGTGAGAGAACCAAGACACTTCTGCTCCTGGGGTTCAGCTGTGCACTCACCTTTCTGCTGCCTGGTACAACGGTGGATGCAGGATATGGTACTTCTCAGAGGAAGGAAGACATTACTTTCTGGGGGCCTCTGGAAACAAAAGCGATGCTCCTTCATTAATGGTGATGCTGCCTGTGCAGATGAAGTGGAAGCTGGAGAGCAGCTGAAAACTGGAGAGCAGTGTGTGCTGTATTGGTGGGAAGATGCCACCAGCATCTTCAAAGGCCTGGGTCCTGCCTGCCTGCAAGATTGTTCCAAGTAGAACCTCAGCCCCACTGCTCCCTTCTGCCATTGGGTTTGGAACTCCACGTTTACATTCAGAAAATGCACAGCCTGCAGAAGAAGAGGTAGGAGAGGGCTTGGACCCTCTTAAGCCTGTTGTCATTGATGTTTTCCCTCTGCTGGTCTGTCAGGGCGGTTTGGGTTTTGTCCTTTTAGTTGTTTTTTATGGACAGTTAAGCTGTGGCCTTTGAAAGCCTTTTTAAGTGGAGTTTTAGTGTGCTGGAGTTTGTTCATTCACCTTTAGTTGATTCCTCTGCCCTTGGTGTTGTGTTTCTGAGTACTTTTGAGCCTGGAGTGCTTGCAAAGGTGCTCCCCAAAAGTGGCTTTGAAGGGCAGGTGGGTTTTACAAGTGGGTTGTGTTTCTATTCCTAATTGCAATCTTTGTTGTCCGAGGCAGCAAAGGCTTGGCAGAGCAGGATGCAGGGAAAAAGCCTCCTGTCCCTTCCCGTTGTTTGCTCAGGTCCCAGGCTGAGCAGTGATGTTAATTAGATAAGTCAGATACTCTGCAGAGCAGCCTGTTCAAGGACAAACAGATTTTAATTAAGGGCTGTGTGCACTGGAAGGTCATGTCACTGCCTCGTGCCTGGACAGTTTCTATGGGAACACCAGGAGAGCACCCAGAGAGGGTGAGAGTGTCACAACGTGGGCTTTTGGGGCACAAAGTTCACTTTGGGATAGGGCAAGTATGCTCCCACCCTTGGAGTAAGTAATTGGGTTTTGTTTCCGTGGGAATGGGAACCTTCACTTCAAGCTGTTAAAATCACCCAAGAAGTTCCATCTGAGCTGTACAGCAATGCTATGAGTGAGAGAAGTGGGTCTCCAGCACAGTTTCTGGACTGTTTGCAGTTGGTGAACTCAGTTTATCAAAGCAAACCTGGATATTGGGAAGACTTCTGTTTGTGTTGAAATTTGAGCCGGAATTAGGTTGAAATTTGCTTCTGTCTCTGCTGCTTTCTAACCGGAATCCAACATTAACTTCTGTGGTAGTGGCTCGTTCCTGCATTTCAGGCCCTCTCAAGATTCATCTCCACTAAGCTGCCTGAAGTTAATCCTGCTGATTTGAGCACAAGGTGTTTCTTGTCTTCCTTGAGTCCCAAATCTCCTTTCAGTTCTTTGGGATGTATCAGCAGAGACTTGTTGGCTATGCTGGATAATAACTCTAGTGATCTGCAAGCCCTGGATGTGCCTTGGGACTGATGGAAGTTTGGTGTGATCCCCAGGCAGAAGCTCGTTCTTACTAATTTTGGTGTGGTCTAGCAAGAGGATCAGCAGAGAGAAGTGAAATGTTTTTAGTCTTAATATTTTTATTTCCACGATCAAACAGAAGCTGAGGCAGGGACTGCTGCTGCACTGGCACCACAAGCAGCTTTCTTGTGTCAATAAAATAGCCACTCAAATGTGGGCTTTGCTTTGGAACCAAATATTTGCGTGGGAGCGTGAGGTGGGAGCTCACAGGAGCTGCTTCACAATCCCCTTCTCCCTCTTGTTACTCCGTGGTTTTGGGACAAATGAACAGCAAGGCAGAGGAGACCACAGGTGTGATTGGAGGGAGGGTTTAAGAAGAGGTCTTTTGCCATTTTTTTTGTTTGTTTGGACAGTCCTTGTGGTGGTCCTGCTTCGGAGGATGCTGTGGGGCTGCCAAGTGTTGGGTGTTTGGAACCACCTAGAGCCAACTCAGCAGGGAGATTGCCCGGGAAATGGGCTTGGATTTCAGATAGTTTATTAACTGCTCATGGAAGAACTGGCTTTGTTTCCTGGCAGCTGAGAAAGCACCGTTCTGCCTGTTTGTAGGAAAAATGTGTCAGGATTGGTATTTCCTACGGGCATCTCCCTGTGCCCCTTTGCGGGAAGGGGAGGCAAGGTCTGGTGTGGAGCTGGCAGGAGATGTGGGAGCACAGAGCAGGAGGAGCTGTGTCCTGGAGTCAGGGTGTGCAGTGCCAGGTTGTTCTTGGCCTCCACAGCTCAGCCTTGGTCTGCAGAGACCCTGATTCAGAGCTGGGCCTGGGCTCATGGGTGGTTTTGGGGAAGCGTCTTCCAGGGCTCCACAGGAAACTGCTCCAGGAGGTGTCAGCTGGACAAGTTGTTCTCTTGCTCTGGGTACCACAGACTTCCTCCAAGTGCTCTTTGCCTGACAACAAACTAGAAACCACCTTTGGGCATTTATTATCTTTTGACAGACCCTTGCTGTTCAGCCCGTGGACGAGGGAGCTGTGTTTTTTCTCAGCAGATGTCAACCTTTGACCCAGATAGTTTTGACTTTAAAAAATATATTGAGCAGAAAAAGAGCAAAGAGAAGCATCTGAATAGAGAAATAGGAACATGCTGTGTCCATCCTTCTGGGAAAGGGGCTGGCTTTGCAGCAGGCAAGACATTTCCGGTGTAAGTTTGGGAGAACTTTGGATATGTGTGGTCCAACAGGGACAGCTGTGACTTAGGGAGGACTTGGTGTGTGTTTTCTTTCTCTTGAAGCAGTGTCAGTGCTCACAGTGCTCTCTCTGACAGCATGGAGTGTGCCACTGCCAAAGGTGTCAGAAAGTGCACGGGAGGAAAGCTGGTCTGGAGGCCAACGTGCCGAGCGCCTGTGGAAAAAGTGACAGCAGGAGAGTTAATGAAAAGCAGACACTGAGTGCTGGGAGCTGCTCAGCCAAGAAATTCTGCACAGTGCAGGGTTTTCTCTGCCATCCAGTAAAAACGTGTTACAGTTTGGCTTCCCTTTCTGTTGCCCCAGGGAAAATGGTTCAGACATGAGCACCTGGAAATGTGGCTTCTGTACCACCAAGGAAAACAGGTGCCGTGTCATTCCTGTGATGATTCTGTGTCTTGGAAGCAGGAGCCCTGAGTTTCTTGCCCAGATTCCCACAGGGAACGCAGGGGCTGCCTTCAGCTGCTTGCAGATGTGCTCTGTGAATTACAGAATCACAGAATGGTGTGGGTTGAAAGGACCTTAAAGACCATCCCCTTCCAACCCCCTGCCATGGCAGGGACACCTTCCACTTGAAGGTGGAACCTGGATGCTCCTGTGTTTCAAGCCCAGGAGAAAATTAAAGGTGTGCAATGAAGCAAACTTGGTGACCATCGCAGAGCAATGTGGGAGCACTGCAGTCCAGCTTCCCTAGAAATGATGTCCTTGTTTTTGGCAGAATGGAGGCATCCTGCCTGGAACTGGCCCTGGAAGGAGAGCGCTTGTGCAAGGCTGGGGACTTCAAAGCTGGGGCAGCCTTCTTCGAAGCAGCAGTGCAGGTGGGGACAGAGGACCTGAAGACTCTCAGTGCCATCTACAGCCAGCTGGGCAATGCCTATTTCTACCTGAAGGAGTATTCCAAGGCCCTGGAGTACCATAAGCACGACCTTACCCTGGCCAGGTGAGTGTGTCAGCACTGCTTCATCCTCATCAGACACAACCCCGGGTGAGGGCAAGTTCTGTGGGGTCTGAACCCAGGAGCCTGAGGGGATCTGCCCCAGAAATACACATCCAAAACTAGCCCTGAGGGTGATTGTCCTGTGGAGAACTCGGGACACAACAAGAATGGGACAGCCGCCTTCAGAGCTGGGAGGTGGAGAAAGGGATGTGGATGTGAGGAGGATGCTTGGAGCAGGAGCAGTGTCCAGTTCTCCTGTCCCCAGGTACTCAGTGTAGTGACCTGCAGTCATTAGAGCATAGAGAGTCACCTGAGACAGCAAAACAGGGAGCAAGGACCTGCCTTCAGAGCGGTGGGAGCCTGTGCGAAGCTCTCCAGCCAGGGAAGTGCTGCAGCTGGAATCTGCCTCCAGCAGTTGGTGAATAAAAGTCTCTGAACTCTTCAACATCTTCATCTTGTAGAACCATTGGGGACCGGATTGGAGAAGCCAAGGCAAGTGGAAATCTTGGGAATACACTGAAAATACTCGGGCAGTTTGATGAAGCTGTCGTTTGCTGCCAGAGACACCTGGACATTTCTCAGGAGCAGGGGGACAAGGTAATGGGTCCGTGGCATCCAACAGGAGATATTCCCTGGCTTTAAAAATAACCTGTCTGCAAGTCAGTAAATGTGACCTGGTGAAGCTGGGCTTTGGAAGGAGGTGGAGAATAAAGCTCTCCCTTCCATCAAACGTCTTGTGCTGCTGTGAGGGTGAACATGGGAAAGGAGAATGGGGGTTTCTGGTTTTGACCATCTCTGCCCAGCAAAGGAAAGGTCCATCCTGGCATGTGAAGGGTAATAACTTGCTGTTCCCTGTTCTTCCTCCCTTTAGGTAGGTGAAGCCAGAGCACTCTATAATATAGGAAATGTTTACCATGCAAAGGGGAAGCACTTATCCTGGAACATGGCCCAGGACCCAGGCTACCTGTCTCAAGAAGTCAAGGACATGCTACAGAAAGCTTCAGAATATTATGAGTAAGTATCCAAGCCTGGCCACCCCCTTCTCCTGCAGGGAACAGGGCCACTGAATGAGAATTTGCAGATTGCTATGAATTGGGAATATTCCCCTGAGATGCCAAGTTATGTTGGCAAAATAATCTCGAGGAAGCTGAGAAAAGGACTTCTATAAAATTTGAGCTAAAATTCGTCCTGGCATTGGCTTTGTAAAACTGGCTGTGGTTTGAATCATGATCATGCATAGAACTTCAGTCGTGCTGCTTCCCAGAGCTGTGTTGGGAAGCTGAACTGTTTTCTCCTGTAGCTCCTACTGCTCTCTGCTGGCCATGGGGATGGATGCCTGTGTGTCTCCATCCGTGTCACCCAAGGGAAGAGTCACTTTGAAGTCCTGCTTCTTCTCGAGTATCTGTACTTGATCTTGCTTGCAAAATCCTTCCTTTTCCTAAATAGTTCCCCTGGTATCATAGTGATGTGTCACACAGCAAGGTTGTCACCAGAATTTTGGGCTGATGTTTTTCTTCTCATGCTTCAGAGTTTTGCTTTTATAACGCAGGTTTTTTAAATAGGCTTTGAGAGAGTTAAGAGAGTGACGAGATCTTATATCCCTGCCCTCATATCTGAGGATGTGATCGTGCCTATAAATAGCTCACCACCCTTTTTCCAAGGAATGGTGCATGTAGCATAGCCAGCGGGTAAATTTGTGTCAGCAGTGAGTGCTCCACCATTCTCTGTGTGCTGTGCGTGTAAAGGGGGAAAAACAAGGTAAAAAAATGTCAGGAAGCTCCCAGAGCAGAGCCCTGGCACGGGACTGTGGATCTTGCCCCTTTCCCTGAGTTTTGCCTGGAGCAGGACAGGGAAATCTCCTTCCTCCTGTGCCCCTGGTTCTGCAGTCAGGTGGTGGGATCTGTCACAGCATCGGGGTGTGAGCACAGGGGTGGTTCCTGCATGGAGCCGCCCACTGCCTGAGGAGACAGAGCAGCAGGACCTGCACCCCTGGCTTGGCACGAGCTCCCAGAGCTGTCCAGCACAGGTCTGTCACCAGGCTGTCACTCGTCCCCGGCTGATTGGGAGGGAAATGCCTTCTCCAGGGCTGCCTCTCCTTCCTTTCCGTGTGCGTTCCCTCGCCGTGTGCCCGGCAGGGCTGTGGCTCATGGATGTTCTTCCCTGGCCTCTTTCAGGAGGAACCTGTCCCTGGTGAAGGAGCTGGGGGACAGAGCTGCGCAGGGCCGCGCTTACGGCAACCTTGGCAACACCCAGTACTTGCTGGGCAACTTCAGCGAAGCCATAGCCTTCCACAAGGAGGTAGGAGAGACCTGTGCCTCCCTTCCCGGGCCTGGGAGCAGCTTCCCGTCTCGCCACAGCCCAGCAAGCACAGGGAGATGTTTCCCCCAGCTGCTTTTCTCCCTGCTGTGCGAACCCCGGGGTCTGCCCTGTTGTACCAACTCACACTGAGCAAATCCTACTCCAGTCGCCATCAGCACCTAATGAGCAGCTTGAGGGAAGGGTGCTGTTGGCTTGGAAACCAAAGGAGGTATCCAAGGGCAAATTGCAGCTGGGTCTAGCAAGGTTTTTTTTCTGCTCTTAATTTGTCTCGGTCTAGATTTTAATAAATGCAAGCCATGAATTTAATTAAGCTGCTGAAAGAGCTGTTGATCGAGAATAAATGCTGCTTGTAGAACATAATAACTTTCTGTAAAGCATTACAGGGAGGTGAGGTGACAAAGTCCCTGCCCCAATTCAAATGCAATTTAGCTTCTATTGCAGCGTGTATCAGTTTCCTTGCAGTGGAAGGTGCTCAGCACCCTGGAAATTCAGCCCCGTCACTGCTCCTCTGGTTTTTTAAATGCTGGGAGGGACAGCACTGGGATGCAACATCACTCCCACTATTCCAAAGGCCTTTCCTGATGCTGAATTGCAGAGGTGGGAGAGGTTTCCTGCTGCATCCAGCCCTGAGAGGCAGGTGCAGCACGGCCTGGCTGGGTGGGAGCTCTGCAGCCCGAGGAGTTGACACCCCAGGGAAGCTGCTGTGGAACAGAAAGTTGTGCCCTGTGCTGACTGGGCTGTGTCTGCTGCAGCGCCTGGCCATTGCCAAGGAGTTTGGGGACAAGGCAGCTGAACGCAGAGCCTACAGCAACCTGGGCAACGCCCACATCTTCCTCGGCAGGTTCGACATCTCCGCCGAGTACTACAAGTAAGTGCCAGGGGCTGTTCCCTGGAAATCCTGAGCTGTCACAGCGGATCCCTGAGCCCCAGGGGCTGTGGCAGGGGCCCTGGTGGTGCCCAGCATGGTGGGTGATGCAGGGGGTTTCACAGGGAGTGACTTCCCTGTGGCCTTGCAGTGACCAGCTCTCCTCGTTCCCACCCGTTCCCTGCAGGAAAACCCTCCAGCTCTCCAGACAGCTCAAAGACCAAGCAGTAGAAGCCCAGGCTTGCTACAGCCTGGGAAACACGTGCACGCTGCTTCAAGACTATGAAAGAGCCATTGAGTACCACCTAAGGCACCTGGTGATAGCTCAGGAGCTGGGAGACAGGTAAGGGAGTGCCTCGGAGCGCTGACCCTTCTCTGACTTGCTGTTCTCAGTTGCTGGGGTTAAGCACCAGTGATGTGCACTCTCAGTCCAGTCATCTGTCAAATCCACAACGTGATTCACGCCTTTCTCATGTCATTCAAACCTGGAGATTGTGCCCTCGCTGCTGTGTCTGTGTGGGCTGAGTGAGGTTTCTAATGAGAGGCACTTCAAGAAAATGCATCGTGTTCAGTGCTCTGCCACGTGGCTGCTGCTGTGTTATCCCAGAGGGCCTCTTGAAAGCTTCTTCAAGTTCACAAAAGTTGTATCTTCCTTAGAAGCTGTGTTTAGGGCATACAGATGTGCCACTATGTCCTGTTGTTGTAGGGTAATGCTCAAAACTTCCATGTAGAAACAAATGATGTTACATAGAGGGCGTGGAGATGATGTATTTTGTTTTTTGGCCTCATGCCTCATTATTTAGGAACCTTGGCCTCTTAATTTAAAAAAAAAAAGTAATATTTTTTTTAAGAGGGGTTTGTTCCTTTTTTCTGGATACTCTGTGATCCTGAGCCGTTTTGGAGCTGAAGTGGCTTTGCAGCCAGCTCGTTCAGCCCTGTGCTGAATTCCCTTGGAAGCTGGGTGTCCTCCACTAGGTGGAGCAGGGACACCAGGATGGGAGAGCTGTGCCAGCTCCCGGACAGTTTCTGCTCAGAGAAGGCACAATCCCACCCCAGGGTGAATCATGCTGTGGGGGTGCAGGCCTGTGGGCTCCTGCATTTCTGGGAACACACCCTATGAGCAGAAGGTATTGAACAGGGTGACAAGAAAAATGTTGAAATGCTGATCAACCCGCCCAAACCTCTGAAAAGGGAGTTGCAGTCATGCTGAACCTCCCCCCGCGCCCCCAGGTGCTTTTTTTATCCCTTCTCCCCCCACATCTGCTCGTTTGCAGAGCTGAGCAGGCTCTGGGGAGCAGGAGGCTCTGCCTGCTCCTGCGCACAGCTGCTGAAGCTCTGGGGTGCCAGGCTGGGGGTCTGGGCCGCACAGGGCAGATGCCACATCCCCCTGCTTTCCCTGGCTCCTGGAAACAGCAGTGCCCTGGAGACCTTGCGGGAATCTGTCGCAGTTCTCTGCGGGGTGCAGTTCCAGGCTGTGTGTTCACCCTGGTGCTGCAGTGCTGGGGCTCAGCTGGAGCTGCTGCCTGCCTGCAGTGTTCTCTCCTTGCCATGAGCTCGCTGGTTTAGCTCCGGGCTGTTGGAGAGCCGGAGGACAGGGTGGTGCGTTCCCTCTGTGCAGCTCTGGACAGGAGCCCTGGCAGTGTGAGGTGGAGGCTGCACAGGAGCTCTGCCTTCTCCTCTTGGGCTGGTGCGCTCCAGTGGAGCCAAACCATCCTGGGCCCTTGCTCCGCTGCTTAGTTTTTTGTCCCTGTGGGGTTTTTGTCACCTTGTTCATCCCCACCTCTTGCTGGCCTCAGTGTAAGAAGAGTTTAGGATGTCCAGCACACTTCATTTTCCACTGTACAACCTTCGTGGAGGTGGAAGCATAGGAAGGAGCCTGCCTGTCAGTGCTCTGCAGAAGGCCCTGCTGGGCTTTGCCCAGCGTTTCTGTGGTTTGACAGCTTCCTGTTCTGCAGGGTGGGAGAAGGAAGAGCCTGCTGGAGTCTGGGAAATGCCTATGTCTCCCTGGGGAGCCATGAACAGGCTTTGCACTTTGCGAGGAAACATCTTGAAATCTCCCAAGAGGTAAGAGAAGCTGGTTCAAATCAGAGGCAACTTGTCCCCCCTGGTGAGAGCAAGACTATTTTATGCCAATAAATTGTATTTGGGCAGTGATCCTGCTCTCACTGCTCTGGAAAGCCCTTCTCCTGTGCTGTTTCAGTGGTGTCCTTAGGAACTGCAGAGCTTGGCTGGAAAACACGATTTGATGGGAGGCTCCCAGCCTTCCTCTCAATTACAGCAGATGCCTTGGCTGAGCTTTGCTCTTAGCCAATGTTCCTGGGAGAGAAAGGAGCTGGGGACTTGTCCACTGTGTCTGGCCAAGGTGTGCACCCAGCAGGTGCGAAGGCACTCGGGTACCTCTTGGTGCCCAGTCTTTCCTGAGCACAAGGGGATTCCAGCTGGGATGGACCTGGTGACTCCAGCTGTGTTCTGGCTGCATTTGCTGGCCAGTTGAGCACGTGGAGAACACAAGGACGGCTCCTGCCCGGTGCTGGAGTGCTCTGACCCTGCTGTGCCCTGCACTGCAGCCCAGCCTGCGTTTGAGAAGCTGTTTCCTCTCAGTGGAGCTGGCAGGGGAGTCCCAGCTGCCAGGTGGGAGCTCCAGCAGTGGATGCTGTCCTAATGCAATGGATGCTGTCGCTGGACACACACAGCCAGCCCTGTGCTACTCCCACCCTCTTTGGGGTGTCGTGTGTGCAGCTATTCTGGTTTCTCAGCTGGACTTGCCCAGCTCTCTGCAGCTTTCCTGCCGTTTTTAGGTGGCTCAGAAGTGCAGGAAGCAAGAATTCCATTGTTTGCTCTTTTCAATGTGTTGAGGAATTTGGTCACAGCCTCTTCAGTCTTCCCCAGATGAAGAAATTGCCCTCTTGAAGCACTAATTGAAATCACCGTATGTAAGTGTGCTGGGTGTTCTCCTGCCTGTCTCTTAGTTTGGCTAAAGCTCTGAGTAGGGCTGACACAGCAGCCTAATTACAGATTGAATTATATTTATCACACGCACAGAAGAAATACTGTTCTTTGGCCCTGTACTTTTTTAGGACAGTTTAACTTTTCCAGCTCTAGTTTGCTCACACTGTGGCCGAGTCCTTGGAGCCAGATGTTGGCTGAAGGAGGACAAGCACCGGTGGTCCTGGGGCCTTTAGGGGTGGAGAGGAAACCCAACAGGGTGGGGATATTCCCAGTGTTGTCATTCCAGGGTGCTGGCTGTGGCTAGAGGCCATGGCAGGGGTGGGTTCCTCATGGCAGGTGGCTGATAATGGAGACTTTTGAATCCTGAAATCAGCTCAGGGTAACCACACTGGAAGCTGCTGCAGGATGATCAGTGGTTGCTGACAAAATTCCTCTGGAGTAAAGGATATGTGCCTGAAAACTTTGGGAGCTGCCCCAGTTCTTGGACACTGCTCTGGAGTAGCTTTGTCATCTCAGAGGGCAGCGGGAGGCTCCTGGGAAGCTGAGGGCAGAAACCAGGGCTCTGCTGTGGTGTGTGTGTGTGTGTGGGAGGTCCTGCCCAGGGTCATTGTCCTGCCCGTCTGTTCCTCGGTTGTTAACAGGGCTTTGGAGATGATCTGAAATGAGTGGAAGTCACGGAAGCATTTAATAGAGCATCAAGGACTGTAAGACCTAACGAGGACGTAGTAATTTCTCTGGAGATGATGTCAACAGCAAATCTCCTGTAATTGGCAGGGGGATTTATGCCTGATGATAAGCCCTTTGATCTGCCTCCCTTTACTGGCGCTTGGGGCTTTGTCATAAATAATGTGGGGATTTATGATTGTGTTCTAGGACGGCTCAGGCTGCTGTCCATGGCAGGGGACACCAAAGAGCTGTTGCCAGGCATTTAACAGGGAATCAGGCCTCTCCAGGGGAACTGCCAAGGTCTTCCTCTGTCACACAGGCTGCTCTTCCTCTGAAGATCAGAGGCTGTTTCGGGGTGACCTCTCTGTGCCCACTGGGGATGTGCAGCACAGCCATTCTCTGCTGTGGTTAACCTTTGAGGAGGATCCAGCATTGTGTCCTACAAGTCCCCTGTTTTAAGTAGCGGAGCTGTTGGACAGATCTCTTCCCGAACACGTAACATCAGCTTCCTTGGCCTCAGGCCAGTGAGAGGTGGGAATGGGGAAAATGTGGACTCTTAAAGGGTTTTTTGGAGCCTTGTGTGGGTTGATCACTAGGAACAACTCGAAGTTGTATGGCTGTGAGCCAGGAGAGAAGGGCTTTCGGAGCACCCAAGCCCTGGTGTGGCACTGCCCACGTGGCTGATGGCAGCGTGGCTGGCTGGTGCTCAGTAACTATGGAAATACTTGAGGAAGGGGGCTGAGAGTTCCAGGGCTCTCTGCCAAGCCGTGTGTGGCTGCAGGATGGACCAGACGTGCACGTTCGGGCTCAGTTCTGTGGCAGTTCCTTGCACTGAGCTGTGTTTTGAGGTGCAGCACAGCAGACACGGACCCTCTCCCAAATTATCACCGAGGAACGGTTCTGGAGAGCTCCTCTGGAGCTGAGAGCTGGGCTGTGAGGTCTCGCAGGTGTCTCCAGGCTGTCTCTGTGTGTGCTTTGGGATGGGACTGGCAAACCCGTGGCTGGGGGCTGTTTGCTTGGAGCACAGGATGCCTTTAACCAGCTGCCCTGTTGGTTTTCCTGCTGCAGATCGGGGACAGGAGCGGGGAGCTGACGGCCCAGGTGAACATGGCCCAGCTCAGGGCAGCCCTTGGCTTGGGCCCCGGGGATGAGGACGTGGGTGCAGCTCATCCCTACTCTGGCTATGAAGCACAAGGTGAGTGTCTGGGCTGTTGGTGGCATTGGAAGGTCTCAGGAAAGACGTGGTGTGGGGAGGGGGAGGCGTTTGCCAGTGGCAGGAAATACAAATTCCAGAGCACGATGAGGCTCTTGAACGCCTTCACCAGAAATGGGACTGTGATGTGCTTGCTCTGTGCTTTCCATAAGCTGCAAAGGCAGGGAAGGATCCCCCAAAAAAGGGCACAGAATGAGTTAATGGAATTAATCTGCATTGGGAATAAAATTCCACGTGCCATGCAGCAAATCGGCTTTTTTATCTTTTAAAGCTCTGCAGGGCCTTTTTCACTGATTTGATTGATACCACAGGCTTTCAGGAGTGACTGGCAGGGTTTTTTTGCTGCTCTTGTTCTGATTAGCACCCAGGAACAAGCCCAGGGCATGATCTGAAGGCAGGTTGGGAGCATCAGCACTCTGGGTGACATCTCACCCTTGGAACCCCTGCAGCGAGGCTGAACTTGGGAACAGGATGCGACAAGACTTGGCCACAGCAGACAGAGTGGCTTTAGTGGGCCCTGGGTCGTTCTGCCTGTGCTGCCAGGGAGCAGGAGAGCACAGACAGGCCACAGTGCTGCCAGCCTGACGTGTGTCCCCAGCTCAGGGACTGTCTGCCTGTCCTGGAACTGCCCGCTGCGGACACGGGTGGGTGCCTGGCACGGGCACGTCCAGCTGGCTGCTCCCTGCTGGGACAGACTTATTAATTCACACAGGCCAAGCCACATCCTGGGAGGTGTCCACTGATTAAATACGACCTTGTTGGCACAGACAGGTTCTCCCAGGCGGTGCGTTCCCTTTCCTTTGGTAGGACTGACGTGGAGAGGATGGTGCTGGGGCTGGGAGGGAAAGGTTGGCTCTGAGTGTTTGCTCTGGTATTGATCTCGCAGGCAAAACCTGCTGCGTCAGTGCTGGAGCTTTTCCTGGGAACTGGAATTGTGGTGAGGGAGCCAGCCTGGCCTGCCGTGCCCCACTGGAGCTGCATGAGAGCCCTGGGTGCTCAGAGGTGTTTGAGTGGTGTTGTGTGGAAGGGGTCAGGCCACGTCAGCTGGGAGAGAGGGGCTCTGCAGCTCGGGCCGTGCCGCAGAGCCGGCAGCGCGAAGCCTTCTCCTAGCTGGAAATCGCTGAAGGAGTAGAGCGAGGGAGTGTTTGCTCTCATACCACGCTCCCTCCCCACTGAACCTGGGTTTGGGTGTCAGCTGCAGTGGACTGCTCTGGTGTCCTGCTGCAGGCAGGGCGTCAGGGTCAGAGCAGAGCCCTTCCTGGGGAGAGCTGGGTCTGGTGTGTGGCAGTGTCCCCCACACGGGTGGTGGCACAGCCCCACCAACCACGTCTCACAGCGTGAGACCCAGGGCATGTGGCACGGGAGGGTTGCGATTTTTCCTGGGCTTAACTCCAAAGATGAGACAGGGCAAGGCACAGGCAGCGTGTGGCCTCTGGGCTGCTCGCTGCCCTCCAGAGATCCAGATGTGCTGCGTTAACATCTGGGTCCAGAAGTGATGTTTCTGTCACCTGACACGGGCGGAGCTGTGCAGGCCTGTGTGTGTGTGATCTCTGGAGGATGGGAAAGGGGCTGAGCAGCTGCAGTCGATGTTCTGGAGGTTGCAGTGACCTCGTTAATCCGTGGTGCCCTTGCTCACATTCCCGAGGCTGGGGCTGTTTGTGGACAGAAGGACAAAGTGTTCTTGGGAGGGAAACCAGCAAATGACTGGGATTTGCAGTGCAGAGAGGGAAGGATCTTGGAGAGGAGAGCTTCCCCTCACTGGGTCCTGAGAACCTGCTGGGGAGGTAAAAATCAGCTGCCCCTGGCTGAGCACTGTGTGCCTTACTCACAGCTCAGGTGGGAGAGGTGCTGTCCCTGTCACCTGGAGCTCTGCAGTGGGCACAGCCTGTGGAGAGCAGCCTGCCTCTCTTGATTTCTCCTTAGCTTTTATCCTGCCTTCAGCTCTCTTATTCCAAACTTCAGTGGAGGACAAGAGGCCACCAAAGTGTCTCTGAGCCCTTGAGAGAAGGGAGATGTATTTAATGACTGCCAGAAATTTTGGTACCCTCCCGTGCACCTATTAAATGATTAGAAGAGCATAATTATTTTTATTATTAATAGCAGCAATTTACAGCAAGAGGGACATCTGTTTCTGTAATAGGAAGCAGGTGAGAGAGTTGAGATTCAAGTTGGCTTCTGAACCAGCCGTGCCTTTTGATGTCGACAAATCTCACGGTGAGGAGAGCTTTCTGGTTTTTTTTTTTTTTCTCCATTCAGATTCTTTTCCCTGCTTAAGGTTACAAAATGGCTGCATATTCCTAAGGATGCTAAAATCCTCTGATAAGGCACAGCAATTTCATCAAGCAGGTGCAATAAAGCTTCATAGCAAAGGCCTTCCCTGTGATGGCCTTCACAGGTTCCTTCTGCTTTTAGGGCTCTGGCATTGCCTTTGCTTGGGTCTGGGGGTGGAAGGAGTGCCTGATGTGTTCCTCTGCTGTTTTGGCTCCTCTTGCTGAGCTCTTTGTGATTTTAATGAATATTCTGAGAGTATCTGGATGTCAGAAGACAAAGCTGGAGGCCAGGGAAGTGGGGCAGTGCTGCAGAAGTCTTGTGAAAGCACCGACCTTGTTGAGAAACGCAAACACAGAGAGCTTAAAGCAACAAACTGGAGGAAGCTGGAGAGTAGCTGGAACACGAAGTAAATAAACAGGGGTTGGGTTTGTTTCTCCAAACACCCAAATATGTGGCCCTGAAAAATAGTCTTGTTCTCTTTCACATGCTGCAAGTTAGGAGCTGAGTACTGGGGGGCTTTGCCTGTGGAGAGAAGTGAAGGACTCCTCTGTGGCTCCAAGGGGTTCTTTTGTGGGGGTGAGGGCAGCCAGGGCAAGAAGCAGCACTGGGAGATGACCCAGGGTGCAGACAGCCAGCACTGGTGCCTCTCTTCCTGGCTGCCCTTTCCCAGATGAGTTGCTGTGGGCTGAGGCTGCAGCATCTGCTCAGTGAGGAGCTGCCTGTGCCTGGCACTCCCCCTGGATCAGGAGCACCGAGCTGAGCCCTTCCTCGTCCCAGCCTGGAGGCAGTGCCTGCTGCCTGCCCCTGGGGGATGAATCAGGTCCTCAGTGGCAGCTCTCTCCCCTCTGGGGGCTCCTGCCAGCCAGGAGAGGAGCACGGAGCCAGGGACCCCCCACCACCCAAGGGATGGAGGTGCTGGGCAGGAGGCAGAGAACACCCTCTGTGCCTCTACCAAGTGAGAACTGACTCTGGGCTGCTTTTCTGCTGCCTGCAGCATCTCGTCAGCCTCAGCCATCACCCAGCAGTGTCAGGAGGCACGAACACCTCTGCTGGCAGCTGGGTGTGGGTGGGGAGGGCTGCAGGTGTTCCAGGAGGCGTTGGCATGGGGATGCTTCCAGAGCACTGGGAGCTGCTTCCTGGCGTGGTTCCCGTGCTGTTTGCGGTGCACAGACACTGCTGCCCTGCTGTGCTCAACAGCTCTGAGGGCAGGGGAGGGAGCAGACCCTGTGCAGGAAAGCTGCAGTCTTGGAGTACAGGGTGATCTTACTCGTAGCTTGCAACTCGGAGTAACTGCTGTGATGCTGGGCACGTCTTTGATTTCAGTTTTCCCCCATGCGTGCAATGGGCATTGGGTTTTCTCTAAGCAAGGCTGGAATAAGGCTTTATTTGCAAATGCAGCATTGGCAATCTGGGTTAAAGAAGGAGCCTGACTTGCCCTCCTCTTCTCATCCTCTGCTGAGAAATGGCAGGCACGAGGCTGCTCTGCTTGTTTGGTGTTCAGGAGGCTCCATCCATCCCTGTGCGAGGCAGCCCAGCTTCAGGTTGTGCAGTGGGCACAAACCCCCACTCCTTCCTGAGCACTGATCAGCTCTGTGGGGCTTTGATTGTGGGGCTTTGCATCCTCGATGCAGTTTTGAGCTTTCCCTTCACAGGAATCTTTGAACCCTTGGATCAATCAGACTGGAATAGAAAAAATCTGCTTTTATGTTTTCCAGCCTGTTTGTTTTTGTTTGTTTGCTTGCTTTAAATATCTTTGAAGTACCTGAGAAGTGTTTAGGGCTGATGAAATAGGCAGGATTGACCATCCCTCTGCTGATGCAGGCGGGGAGGTGGTGGTGCTGCACCCCTTGCCAGCCTGTGCCTGGGGCTGGGATGCTGCCCAGGGACAGGGATGCTCCTTCTCTGTGGTTTGCTCAATCTTCCTGTGGAAAACTGGCAGCTGAGAGATGCGGCCATGTGAGACCAGCATCTTGCTGACAGTGGGACGGCCCTGCTCCCTCAGGCTGTGATTTCACTGTCTGGGAAGCATTTGCCTTCCCCTGGGCACAGGAGCCGGGGTCACATCCGAACCTGCCCGGTCCTTACCAGTCACACTGAGTAAGTGCAGCAGTTGAAATTGCTTAATACTAAACATCCTCAGCTCTGTTTGATTTTTCCCAGGAGCTGATGGGCTGCAGCTCAGCCTTTTTTCATTCTGAAAATGAAAGCCCAAGGCTGTGCTGGTTAATTGCACCTGCTGACACAGGGGGTTGATGGACGAGGTGCTTGAGAAGCAGAGTGGATTTTGGCCAAGTGGAAGGTAGGATTGGTGGCCTGGTTGCCTTATTGTGCTCTAGCAGGTGCTCAGAGGAGCAAATATTCCCACGTGCCCGCGGGAGGGTTTCCAAAAGACCTGTGGCTGTGGGGTCCTTCAGGGACCAGGGCAGGAAGGACAGGAGAGCTGATTCCACAGGGAATTTCTGGAGTGAAGATTTAGGACTTCTAAAGGGTGCCTCTTCGTTATCTTTATAATGAGTTTTTTCTAAATCTGAGTAACCTCTGCTGTTACAGCTGTTAAATCATTCCAGCAGCACTGATGGGGGGGATGAACCTCTGAGTCATTTGGATTTAAACTCAGTAATTTAGCACTCACTTCAGACTGCCCCAGTATTGGCTTTAGGAAGTTTTAAAATATTCTTCTCAAGTATTTAATGTTCCTCTCTCATCTTGCTGTGCACATGAGCCTCCCTCCCAGCATCCACGTAAAATACAGCAGGAGTTCCCAGCTCACAGCAGAGGAAATGCTCCAGCACTGCAGGAGAGGACATTGTGCTACTGAAACTTGTTTTATCTTGATGCCAAGGGAGATGGCAAGTGCTGGAAGAGAGGATGAGGAAGAGGCCAATTCTTGAAGCCTGTGGCAGAGAAGGCACAACGTGGCTTGTGGCAAAGCCATCCAGTAAATCAAGATTAAACCTCTTGTTGTGGGGAGAGAGAACTTTTGGGAAATTGTTGGTTCTGGGAAGCCTGAAGTTCCCTTTGGCTGCAGTTCCAGACTCAGCAGCACTCCCAGCTCTGGTGTGGTGTCTGGTTCCCGAGTGCACTTTCCAGAGACAGTTTCCCTTGGTAGCTGCTGTGTAGGAAATGCCACGGTTGTGATGCCCCTCTGTCCAGCAGCACAGCATTGCCGTGAGGAACGGGATTCCTCTGCTTGCCGTGTTTTTCATGCAGCACGGAGCAAGAAAGGAGAAGAAGGAAGTTCTCTTTGTCACCCAGCTAGAGTTACTTTTTCTCTCTTAAAAGTTTCTGTGTGGAGCAAGGCAAGGCCAGACCCTCAGCAGAGTCACTGTAATCTCTTGAGTGAGCTCAGGAGCCATCCTCCTTCCCCTGGCCCCTTCCCTGGCAGGGACAAGCCTCGGACAGCAAACCTTTGCTTAGCAAAAACACTTGGCAGCTCTAGAGACAGAGCTCAGGATCCCAGTCCAGCGTGGGCAGCGTGTGCCAGGAGCTGCTGTGAGCTGGTGACTGATCAGCAGCACCCAGGAAGGAGGGATCAAGTGCATTCCCCCTCCTCTTAGAGGATTTTACTGGGAGTGTTTGATGGCTGCAGAGCTGGCAGGTGGTTGCTCCTTCTCTGCCCTCCCCGAGTCAGTCTGGAGGACAAAATCGTGTCCTTGGGCTTGTCTGGCTGCTGGAGATGTTGCTCCTGTTAATTATTGTGCGTCGCTTTTTGGCCGAACTCTGGTTCTGATCTCTGCTTGTTCAACACGAGCTGATAATGGAAGTTGGGAGGTCATGAGGCTCTGCTGTATCCTGGCAGAGAGAACCCTGCCCTCAGAAGAAAGCCGGGTGTTCCTGCCAAGCCCATCACACCGCTCTTGACTTCGCCCTGGGGTTATGTGCCTCCTCTCAGCCTGCTCCACCCAGTTCAGTTTATCTCCCGAAAGATCCTTCTGTCCCCACAGCTGTTAATCTATTAAGCAGACGATTGCCTGGGGGGGTTGTGGTTTGAGGAGGCTGTGCCTAACATGGCTCAGGCTTCCCACAGCCTCCAAGGCTCGTGGTTGACTGTGAGGTGTTGCATGGTTGGGTGCTCTGTGTTTTCTGCAAGTGCACCTCAGAATAGGAGCATTTTGTGTTTTCTCTGACCCAAATGCTTTATTTGCAAACAAGCCTTGCTTAGAGACAAGCCAATGCCCATGGCACATGCGGGGGAAAACTGAAATCAAAGATGTGCCCAACATCACAGTAGTTACTCAGAGTTATAAGGTTACAAATAAGATCATCTTGTACTCCAAGACTGCAGCTTTCCTGCGCTGAGTTTGTTCCCACTGAGGCAAATAAATAGGAAAGAAGAAAAAAAGTAGCTCCAAGGAGGACTCTTGTTCCAAGCCTTACCTCTTCCACGTGGGTGTGAGGGCTCTTCGGCAGGTGCTCCGGCGTTTCTCCTTATTCCCCCTCCCCACCTGAGAAGCCTCTGTGCCAGCTGCTCCCCCTGAGAGCGCTCAGCAGACGCCGGGGGCTCCTGGGTGCAGTGTGGATGTGCAGGGTTGCTGTTATTGCTGTTATTTTCAGCCCCGTTGCTCAGCTGTCAGCCTGGATTGTGGAGATGCAAAACTCGGGTGACACGAACACAGAGCATCTTCTGCCAAATCAGCCAGACAAGCATCTTGATGCAAAAGGAACTTCTCTTTATTACCACATATTGTGTGCAGCTTTTTTAAAGGAACAGCTTTGCCACAGAGGAGAAGACTGTTTCTGGAGCAGGGTTTTGTTGTGCTCGGGGTCTGTTGGGAGGTTGGTGTTTGCTCAGCGGGTGCTCTGTGTGGATACAGCTCATCAGTGCTGCAGCCCAGTCCTCCAGCAGAACAGGGATCGTTCCTGCCCTTGTGGCTCCCAGTTCTGTCTCCCCAGACACAGAAGGACCCAGAGCTGTTGGGATTCCCTGTTCCTTTCCTGCCTGCAGGACCGGGGTAAGCAGATGGTCCTTCCCATGGATGGGCACACAACAGCTTGGCACCAGCATTTTATGGCACAGTCATCGTAAATAACTGATATTATTTGCCTTCTCTATTTAGAGAAAAGTATTGTTCTCTCCCAGTAACAACTGGGAAAACAAATGCCACCATTTATCAGGCGAGTGCTGACAATAATAGAGGTCAAGTGGATTTATAGTGCCAGAACCCATTATGTGTTTGAAGACTAATTAAAGCCTTAAATGAGATGCTTGTCCTACTCGAGGCTCTTTTTTTTTTTTTGTCTTCCTTCTTCTCTTGCTGCTGTGCTTGCTTCCCCCTCCCCCTTTCCTCTTCAAGAGCTTTGCTGTAATAATGGAGCACGAGCTTGACAGAGCTTCCCTGATTAGATGTCAGCAGCGTATGATTGGAGATGCTCTGTGAGCACTGGGATCACTGGACCGTATCTCCACTGTCACTTCGGAGCTTGGGAGGGTTTCCAGACCAGCATTCCACCCCAAACAACTGGCTGGGCTGGGCTGGGCTGATTTAATTACGTTGAACCATATTTAGAGTTGTCTGCCAGAATCAAGGTTCGGGTCTGTACAAAGGCGGGGAGGCACTGTCCAGGGCTGGAGGAACTCGCCCAAAAGACAAGTTGGTATCTTGGTTGATGCAGGTAGAGAGAGAAATGACCTTTTGATGAAAGCACAGCATGTCGTGGTGCCGGATTAGTTGTGCTGTTTGGGGTGCCCAGCCTGTGCTCCGTGGGGAGCGCGGAGCTGTGCCCGGAGCGCTGGAGGCGGCGGGGGCTGATGTTGGCTCTCCAACCTTTCCCTGTTGGTCTTCCATGGAGTCCTCTGTCAGGTTGAATCCTGCCCGCTCTGGTGCAGCCACCCAGGGGGATGCAGCGCGTTCCCAGCCTGCAAATAGAACTGTCTCTCTGTCGGGGAGGGGGGCCTGCCCCGGCTCCGAGCAGGAGGGAGGCGGCAGCGCTCGGAGCTGCCGGAGAGGGGGCAGAGCCCAGGAGTTATCAAAGCACATGTCAGCTTGATGAGAGCTCCTGGAAGGGCTCCCTGAGCGGCTGCCACACACGCTCAGCTTGATCTTGTCAGCTGCAATCTCGGGAGTGCCTCTTGGATATGGAGATTGTCCATGGAGGGACAAAACTCTGCCTGCACTGTCTGCCCAGCTTTGCCCTAGTGCTCCTTTCCATGAGATGATCCCATCACCATCCTCGATAATCAACTTCCTTGTGTTCTCTGCGGCTGCAGAATAAATACAAGAATGTGAAATCCGTTAAACCCGGCCTCAGGAACCAAATTGCAAAAGCAAGAAGTTTAAAATATTTAAGAAAAAACCCAACTCCTTGGTGCTGTTGAGATCATGGGTGGGGGGGAAGGAAGAGATTTTTGAAAAAAAATATTTTAAAAAGAAGCAACACCCCTGAGCCGTGAAAAAGAGCAACATCCAAGGAGCTCCAGGAAAACAGGGCATGAATACAGCCAGTCAGGAGCGCTGCTCAGCTGATGTTCACACGAAGGTTTCAACTTGCTCTGTTCGAGACCTCAGTAAACCTTCAAGACAGAGAGAGCATTTAGAAATGCCCCTGAGGTTTTCCGTTACTCTGCAGCAGGCTTGGTAAACATGCCAATAAATGCTGGGGAGAGAGAGGAAAAAACCTTCCAGAGGAACAAACCCAGGTTTTCAGCTGCTCAGTCTTTCGCAGCCACGGCTGCTGCTGCCACTGTTGGTCAGCACTGGGGAGAAAGGCAGAGTTCAACTTTGGCTGAGTATTAGGCGGTGTTGCAGGTATTTCTGGGAAAAAATAAGTTGGAGGAGGATGAAAGTTCCATCTGGAGCCATCTGAGGGAATGGAGACAGAAAGTTAATGGGAGGACTCTTCCCATCGTGGGACACTGTGAGTATGGAAGGCTCTGCCCTGCTGGAAGGTGGATGAGTACGTGTGGGCTGAGAAGGGGAGCAGCTCCCGCACGTGTGGTGGGAGTTGTTGCTTGTGTTGATCCAGTTTCTGGTAGCCCTGGGTGATAGGTACCCTCTTGATTCTTCTTGCTGCTTGTTTCAGTGGTGTGAGTGGGGATGGTGTTTGACCCTGGCACTGCTGGGCTTTCTCCTGGAGAAAACAGCTGAGTTGGATGAAGTTGTTTGTAACGCTGAACTTCTTCCTCTCTTAACTGTGTGTAAACCCCACACAGTCATGGAGAGACACCAGCATCAGAACAGGGAAGAAGACAAGTTGTTCTGCTGGGGTAGGCTCAGCTGCCTGTGTCTGTTCAATTACCCCCGGGGAAAGCAGATTTTCTCAGATGGGAGATTAATGGCTGCTGGCCAACAGTTCAGTGCTCTGGGAACACACAAAAGCACCTGGGGACAGAGGTGTGTAATTAATGACTCTTTAGACAGCTGGAAATGATGTGTGTTTATCTAATTGGGCACACTTTGCTGCTTTCTTGCTTTCCTGGAAGTGCCTGTTAAAAGGGGCCCTGACGCATGCTCGCTTCCAGGGCCTGGCATCACTCTGAAACCCAAATGTGCCTCTGATCAGCTGTTTGTAGGTGACTTTTATTCCAAACCCACTTTTCTGCTGTAGATTATTCTGAGGGAAGCTGTGAGCAGCTGCGGCAGTGTCCAGCGTGGCACTGTGTGTCACTGGGAGTCACTGGGAGCAATCCATCACTGCCTTGCCCTCGCTGAGCTCCTGCCTGAGCCACCTGGCAGCACCCAAAAGTCCTTCACCCACGTGGCAGCTGCCCTGCTGCCTCACAGCCACCTCCTCCATGCTGCTGATGGTGGGAATGTGGTGAAGGAATAGGAGTTTTCTTTAGGGAAGGGGTTATCAGGCATTGGAAGGGGCTGCTCAGGGAGATGATGGAGTCACCACGGCTGGAGGTGTTCAGGGAATGACTGAACGTGGCACTCAGTGCTCTGGTCTGGTTGATGAGACAGTTAAAGCTTGGATTTGAGATCTTAGAAGCCTTTTCCAACCTAGATGTCCTGAGCTGCTGCCAGGTGAGCACCTGGCTTTGCAGAGTGGAAGGGGTAGAGTTGGCTGGAAATGCCGCCTGCTCCTCGTGACGTGTTCCTCGCTCTCCTGGGTGTTCACATCAGTGTCTGTTCTGCACCTTCTGAACTCAAAGCCTGGTGATGAATCACCTTGAAATGAAGCTGGTGCTAATGTGCTTGTTGGAGTAGAGAGGCAGAAACGTTTTGCTGATGTGAGTCTTTGTGGCTGCAAGCAGTAAATCCCTTCAGGGTAGTGAGGGGCACAGACATCAACTTCAGGTCACTTATGACCGGGCTGTGGTGTGTGTTCGTGGCCCTTGGTGAGGTCCCTGGAGTTCCTGGAGTTGGTGCAGTTCAGATACAGCTATGGTGGCATCTGGAGCCCTGGCTGAGCTGCATCCCTGGAGCCTTTTTCCATTTAATCCCCATGCTTTGCTTACAGTCAGCCTTGACTGATGAATTTTGTGCCTCCTCTCTGTGAAGTTTGTCCAGTGAGCAGCTCCGTGGCCCCCCAGGCTTGGATGGGGTCTGTGGGAGCTCCTGGAAGGAGCCCAGGATGGTGGGTGTGGTGGGAAGCTGGGAATGGAGGGGTTTGGGGGCTTTGCTGTTGCAGGCACCGCACAAAGCTCCGTGGTTTCCCTTCTCAGGGCCCAGCGTGGGGACCATTCCCCCTCCCCCAGGATTTCCCCTCCAGCCTGGGAGCTGTCACAGGACCTTGAGCGGAGAGCTTTGGTCTCTGCCCTGCGTGGTGTTGCTGGAGTGGGATGTCATGTGGGAATCAGCTAAACTGAGCCTTCAGGAAAGATCAGGGAGAGGGAGGAGGAGAGTGAAAGGGCAGGAGCTTTCCCAGATGTGGTGGAGGCATCCCAGGGCCATTTAGTAAATCCTGGCTGTTCATCAGCAAGGCAAGAGCAGCTGGAAGCAGGTTTTAGGGAGACTGTTGGGGTAAAAAGGGCTCGGAATCCAGGAGTCAGAGCTGAACTGCGTTTCACCCACTCTGTTGTTGTTGGGATACTAGATTAAAATTGTATGGAATCTCAAATAAATATCATGGGTGCTGCCAAACTGTGATTCCTCTGTCAGGTTCAAGGAAAGATTTTGCTGCCCTTAAGGCTGGGCCTATGATAGAAAATATTTGCTCCTTCACTTAGTTTTCCTTTGTGACAACAGAGAAGAGCTCAAAGTTGGGTTCCAGAAACATTCTTTCAGTTAAAAACATGATGATAAAGCAACAAATCCACAGATGTATTAAATTGTCTATTTGTTATGATTTTTCTCAAAGCCAGGCCCACGACTTTTGTGGTTTAGAGTGAGGTTTGTAACTCCTGAGTTCCAGAGACCTCCTTTGAGATCAGGGCCGTGCTGTGACCCAGCTACTGACTCGTTCTGACTGTGCTGGGACAGTGCTTTGAAAAAGACCCCAAGCAACAGGAAAAAACCCCCCCCATTTGAATCTCAAGGTCAGCACAGCTGCACCATCCCATCCCTTTGACTTTGCAGTTAACCAGAGCAGAGGATCTGCCATGGTTTGAGTCCTCTCTGTGTGACATTTGTGCTGTTGGTGACACCCCCCTGATGTCCCAGTGTGTTGTTTTGCAGGAGCCAGGCCAAAGAGACTCCAAAGGAACAGCATGGACAGCTTAGACCTCCTCAAGTTCCCTTCTGAAAAGGTAAGCAAAGATGTCTGGCCTCAAAGATTAAGTGTCAGTAGGAATCTGTACACAGATTCCAGTTGGTTTGTTGACTGGCTTCATCTGCAGGGAAATATGCAATTAGCAGATATCATTGGAGTCAATGGGATTAACCAAAGAGGGTTTCTAGAGAGCTTGGAGGAGAGGAACAGCTGCTCTGACTAAAAAGGCACTTAACACTCAAAGCTGAAAAGCCACTTCTGGGCTTTTTTTTATAAAAACAACCCTTTATTGGAAGGATAATCGTGAGCGGTTTAGCCCCCGCAGTGGCTGTGGCAGGTCCTGGTGCTTTGTCACCCCAGCGGAGCGACAGAGAGGGCACACACAGGAGATGGAGCGTTGCAGGGGGCAGAGGGGTTTATTCCAGGGGCTCCAAGGATTGCCTCTGCTCCCCTTCACTGCTGGGAATGTCAGATCTGAGCGGATCCGCGTCTCCTCCGTGTCCCCAGGGCAGGGGCTGTTTCTGCTCCAGCTGGGAGGCACTGAGCCTTCCCAGCCACAGGGATCGTTTCAGCCTCTCAGCAGGTCCTGCTCAGGATGCTGGGTCTGCCCAGCAGCAGGCACTGGTGCTGCCGTGGGCTCAGTCGTGCCCGTTCCCAGAGGAGGTGGCCAGGCCTGCAGCCATTCTGCCTCTTCGGAATGTCTTTGGCACAAATCATTTACATTCCCTCAGTGCTTTCCAGGCACAGCTCTCCCGAGGGTCCCAGGGATCAGTTCCCCTTTACAGAAAGGTCACGGAGAGAAAGAGCTCGTCCAAGGTGCAGGTGGGTGCAGACAGTCAGTGAGAAACGACCTTGGGAGAACCATGTGGGTGCCCAAAAATCCCAGTAAGCACTGGGAAGGCCAGGCAAAAGCTCCTCCCTGAGTTAACTCTCTCTGGGAAATAAGTTCTGAATGTCCTGATGTATTTTTATCAATTCTCCCCACTGCCCCTTGGCTGTTCTGGCTCTTGCCTGCTCTCACCAGTGTGATTCCACCTCCGGGGTGTGGATGGCAGGGACAGCAGTGCCCAAGGTCAGGGCACATTGGCTCATGTGACCTCATCAGAGCAGCCCCGAGGGCTGGCTGGGGGGGTTTGCTGATGTGTGACCTGCTGTTAATGCTGTTAATGCTGTCGGTTTCCTGCTCTTTGCTGTAAAAGCTGAGCCTCACTCGATAGTTCAGGCAGGGTTATGGATTTCAGGGATTTCGTGGGGAGGATGGAGCAAGCAGGAGCTGTGGAGTCAGCTGTGAGTGCTCCTGTTCCCTCTGCAGTGGTCCTGTGGGTGGCCATGAGTTCACCTCTCCTTGAAAGAGTGTTTTGGAAGCAATTCCTCTTCTCTGTGTCCCTGTGGCTCCTAGGAACAGGCGATCTCAGCCGTGGGAGAGGCTGGTTTGCTTGGAGCCTGCTGTGGTGGGAGTGAGGAGATTGTAAGGAGTCAATCAGTGGAGTGTGATGGCTCCAGCATCCTCTCAGTGTTGTCTCACCTTCGGCCCATCAGCTCTGCCAGAGGCAGCCTTCAAAGCCAGCAAGGCCCCGTGTTACCACACTTCCCAGGAGCTCAGTCCAGTGCCTCTGCATGGAGCTGTGTGTCAGGGAGTGTGCCTGCCAGGGAATGCTCACCTGGTTCTGAATGTTCCAGCAGATTGCAGGAACACTGCTCCCTGCTCATCCTGCTCTCTCCAGCCTGTCTCTTACTCCTTGGTTTTAGTTCCCAGCCTTTGGGTCTTGTTTATTCCTGTGTGTACCAGACTAAAATCTCTTTATCACATGCTGGGTTTCACCCTGGAGGTGCTTACGAGCCTTAATTGAGTCATCTCTCCCGGTTGTCATGCACTGAGCAGTGTGAGGGCTCCAGCTAAGGCATTGCAAGGCACTTTCTAGTTCTGAAATTTATTGATGTGGCTGCTTTTTGAGATTTGGACACTGGCCTGGCTGCACTGGGCCCATCAACAACATCCAGGGAGATGAATCTCTCCTTCGTTGTTCTCCTTGTGCCTGTTTGTAATCTCTGACACCTCCATTTCCCCACCCCTGGGGGTGATAATCCTGTATTTTTATGTCTGTGGGAGCACCGAGCACAAGCATCTAAGGGAGCAAAGGACAGGAGTGAGACTGCTCTTGTAGCCTTCTGCTGTTCCATCACCCTGCTGTCCCCTCGTCCTTCTGGTGGCCTGAGGGTTTGCAAAAGAGCTGGATGGAACTCCAGCCATCCATGTTAATCTGCCTTTTAAGGCGTTTATCCAATGGTTTCCTTCTTCTGTAGACAGTGGGAGACACTGAGGCAGGGAATGCTCCATCTGTGCTGGGAGCCAAATCCTAGAGGTGGGAAATGCTGTGAAGCACCTGGCACAGCCACATTCCCTGGGGCAGTGTTGGGTTATCCATGGATCAGGCTGGAGCAGGGCTGGGAACAAGTGGAGATACAGCAAGGGGAGGGACTTGTGCCAAGAGTTTGGTGTCCTGGGCAAGATGGGCTTGCCACTCCTTTGGGAAGAGGTTTTTAGGAGTGCAGTTCCTGGACCTGTGATCCATCATCCCCTTTGCCTGTAAATAAAGCAGCTTCTCCCCGCATACCTGGGTTTTTTTAAGAGGATGCAGCTTTTCCCTGTGGAGGAGCTGACTCCTGTGGGTTGTTTGGGGAATGCCTCCTGTCCCCTCATTAAAATCACACTGCAGAGACAGACCCAGTGTCCTTGTCCAGCCCTGCACGTGGCGAGGGGCAGCTCGCACCACCCGAATCCCGCCTGAGCTGTGCTGCCGTGTGTGCCCTGCTCCGTGGATGTGTCCCAGCAGAGCTCCACGCAAACCGGAGACAGCCGACTGCTGCAGTGCCTGTTCCTTGCTCTCCCCAGGACCAGAATGGGGACAGCCACCACGTGGGAGACCTGAAGATCTCGGGGAAAGAGTTCTTGTCGTTGCCTGCGAGGACCAGGAAATACCGGGAGCACCGCTGCGGCTCGGAGAGGAAGGCCCAGGGGCTGAGTGCATCCCCTCTGGCTGCTGGTGAAGTCCGAGGCCAGGTGCCACAGTCGGTAGGAAGATGATTTTTATCTCCAGTGCTGATCTGGGAGTTCCTTAGAGCATGTTTGTTTTTACCTCGTTTCCAGCCTGGTACGGGGGTGGCAGTGGGGCCTTTTGGCTGGAGACAGCGCCCGGTTTTAGCTCTGCTGTTGGCTCCGGGGGCAACTGTGGGCAAATAATTTTGCCTCTTTGAGCTTCAGCATCCCTGTCCTTTTAACAGAGCAATGGTACCAGTCTCCACCACAAACTGCTCTGTGAGGGATTGGCATTTAGGGGTGATACTTAAAACCTTCTCTTGAGGGACAGGAGTCTAGACCTGAACTTTCCTGAGTTTATGACTGTCAGGATGTGATGCCTTGAATTCCAGAAAAACACAGCAATTTGGGTGCTTTGTGGAGCTTGATTTGATCGGGTCCTGGGGTTCATGAGGAGTGGGCTTGTGGCTTTCAAGAACCAGAGCCCTTCCCGGGGTTGGGATGGCTTTGATGAGCTACCAAAAGCACTGGTTGTCTTTGCCAGATCTGGGACTGTACATGTTTCACCTCATCTTCTGATGGTTGTGTGCAGAGTGGTCTCTTAGAATTCATCAGTCATTAGGCAGAGATGATAGAAATCATCATCCAGGAGCTTTTCTTTGGAGGCAGCACAGGTGGGGCACATTTCCTGGGGAGCAGGAGCTGGCCCTGATGTCAGGGATTTATTTACAGGTTACCGGCACACAGCAGGTCCTGTCCTGGGGAGCTCTGATCAGTCTGTACTTGGCTCCCTGGGTGGTGGTGGGGATCCATATCCTGGAAAAAGCTCCCCAGGTGCCTTTTGGGTGTGTTTAACCTGACGATCCTGCTGGTTGTGGGCCGTCACCTTCCGGTTGTGTTGATGTTTGCTGTGACACGCGGCGAACACAAACACTGGGGAGCTTTCCTGCAGCTGTGCTGGGTTTGCTCCCAGCCCTGGAAACAGGGATCACACCCACGATGGTGGCTTGTTTCTGGCTCGTGGGAGGGGGCTTGGAGATGTTTGATCTCAAGTGAGGAGCCCCAAGTCCTCAGCTTGTTGCCAGGAGAGACGAAGTGTAACAGGAAAGATCAGTGATCTCATGGGTGCTTGGAAGTATTTAGGCTTTTGCTTTGCACTGAGTCTGTAACACACTATCACAGGCCTGCGATCATGCAGTGATTCCAGATGGAATAAATCCAAGCCAGAAAAGATAGGCCTATTTTTTTTTTTTTCTTGGCATTTAAGAAAAGCGAAATTAAATATTTTCATGTTGGGTAAGAAAAGAGTCTGAGCTGCAGAGCTTGGGATGAAACCTGGCTGTGGAGTGGGGGTGCTTGAAGGTGTTTGTGGCTCTGAGTCCTTTTTTCCTCATCTGTGGATCGTGGGGAGAACATATCCTGCTGTACCTGTGTGCATGGTGTATGGACACGTCCCTTTTTTACCACGGACATTCCTGATTTTCAGTCCTCTGGCCACTGGAGACTGAATTTTTACACCAACTGGGGTTTTTTTTAGACTTCTCTGAGCTCATTCTTCATTCCCGACAGTGCTTGTGGAAATGGTCTGATGGGAAAAAACATTTCCTACTGCTCACCGGTGCAAACATGATCATTGAGAAGGAAAACAAAGCTCATCTGAGCCAGAAAGGAGACAGCAGCATGGGGGCACACAAGGCAAGACAAAAGCAGAAAAAAACCCCCACTTCTGCCAGAAATAGCCTCATATTTTTAACTCAGACATTCAGCCCGAGACCAAACAAAAGCCACGCTCCATCAAGAGGAGGGAGAGCATTCCTTAGGAGTGTAGCTCTGGATCCACGGGCTGTGTCTAAAAAAAGAGCCCGTGGGACTTTGCCAGCCACTGGCGACCTCTTGGCAGTGCCCCTGGGTTTGGTGAGTGGCCAGAGGTCTCTGTGGTGGCTCTGGGGGACATGGTGGGGTCACTCCAGGGGGGTTTTGCTCTGTGTGGTGCTCCCAGCTGGCAGCTTTGCCAGCCTGGCTCTGCAGCACAGGCCAGACCTCAGAATGTTTAAAGTCAGCTCGTCCTGTGGGCTTTGCCAGGAGCAAAGCAACCCCCTGTGTTCTGCTGTTCTCCCTGTCAGGGGCTGCTGGTTGTAGGGGAGTTGAAAAGCTCCATCCGTGGGAGCCTTTGTAATCAAAGGTAGCAAACCCCACCCAAACGGGAGAGAAGCTTTTCCTGGTCAGGCTGTTCAGACAACAGTTCTCCCAGATTCCTCACTTCTTGAGGAAAAACCAGAACTTCTCTTTAATCCACTGGTAAACTGTGAGTCCTTAATTAGAGGTGGTCTCTAATGGTTGATCTGAGGTGCTTTCCCGGGATGCCACAATCCCTGCTGTCCCATGGCTGAGGAGAACCCAGGCTGTGTGCAGGGATGCCCAGGAAAAAAAAACTCATCCCAGGATTCCCAGGTCGAGTGATGTGACCTGTGGATAAGTCCTGCTGTCAGCACAGCCCCTGACCTCCTTCCCAAGGGGCTTCTGCAGCTGGGCAGGTCCCGGGATGATGGGGAGATCCTGGGGATGAGGTGCCTGAGTCAGAGCTGCTGGATTTGCCACCCACCCACCCCCTGCCTGTTGTTTGCCTCCCTCCCTCCCATCCCTGCGATGGGGTAACGCTGCTTCCCTGCCTCCCCCGGGGAGGTTACAGAGGCGTGCTGATGGCTGTAAAGTCGTTGGAGCTCAGGATGGCAGGAGCTGTGGTGGTTGTTATTAGCATTGGTGATGATGCTGCTAATTACTGAGCTGCTGGGAAACTCCCCATGGGAGGAGGCGGCGGAGGGGAGGGGAGGCAGGGAAAAGTGCAGGGAGGCGAAGGGAGCAGGGGATGGAGAGGAGCCTGTCCATGCTGGCAGCTCTGTCGGGCCCTGAGAGAAGGGCTGAGCCTGCGGGAAAAGCCGTGGGGATGCTGGGATGGATGGGAGAAGCCATGGCCCAGGTGCTGCGGAAGGTAGGAGAGCGTGGCAGGCTCCCCGTGTGCCTCAGACCTTCCTGCCACTGCTGTGCAAGAGGCTGGTGTTGCACAGGATTCCTTTCCCTTCCCGGGGCCCCCTCAAGTGCTGGAATTTCCCGGCTGGTGGTCGCTGGAGGAGAAGGACCAGCCCTGCCTGGGGAAGGGCAGGGTCCTGTTCACCTTTGAGGTGTGGAGCTCCCATGGGAATACTCAGGGCTGAGAGGGCCTGGCTCTCCACAGCAAAGGTGGGTTTGGTTTGGGAGAGGCTGCTGAGGGTGAGACACTTTGGGTCACGTTTTCTCCCCGTTGCAGCAGAGCCCTGAGCAAAAGCAGCCGTGTTAGAGCTCAGTCCCTGTGCCCGCAGTTGTGGGCAGCCAGATCCAGGTCCCTCCAAATCCCTCCGTGGGACTCGTGCAGTGCACACCTTCTGAGTTTCCTCTCTTTTAAAATGAACATCAAAGCAGAGGTTTTGTACTACATGAAACTCGCAGACATCAAAGGCTTGCTCATAAATTTAACCCCTCTCTTCACTGTGGTGAAGGTCATGATGCTCCAGCTCGGGATTGACTTGGTAGCAGATGTGTTTTAGGGGGTTACTAGAAGGTTACTGGAAGGATGGGATTTTTCTAACACTTCAAAAATATCAGAGATTGTGTCCCTCACCCTCCTCTCTGAGAGAGCCAGCCCTGTGCAAAAAGGAGAGGGTCCGTGGAAGAAAGGGGCTGTGTATTCTGGAAAAGGCTTCCTGGGGACCTGCCCCAATTCTGGGCCTCGTGTTTAAGGTCGGCAGGGAGCTGAAGTCTTTGAGGTCGACGGGATGTGCATGAGGCAGAGTTCAAGGGCCAAAGCGCTTCAGTGTGACAAGGTCCGACAGCTGGAGCAAAAGCCATGGAGCGAGGTAAGGATCAAACCCACTCCTCTCCCATCCGTGGGGATCTGCGCTCTAGAAATGGTCCTGTTCCTCTGGATTCTCCCCTTTTTTGGGAGAGCACCAGCTCGAGGGAGTGATTCCTCACTCTCCAGACCTGTTCCCCACCCTGTCCTCAGCAAAGCCCATTTATGGTCAAGGGGGAGAGGAGCTGTGTTTGATTGCAATGACGACTTGCAGGGATGGGTTGATGTATTTAAACACTGAGCAGTTTTCAAGCACTCTGCATCGCCAAACATTCCCTAGGACAAATGTTTTTATAAGGCCTTTTTTACGATTACAGTGAGAAGCAACCATAAGAGAAGGGAATATTTTGCAGGTCATACGTGCCCGCCCCAAAGGCAGGTTGCCAGAGTTCTTTTGATGGTTTTCTGTCTCCGGATTTGCTGGGGCATTGTTGGGTTGCAGGATGCTCATGGTTGGCCCTCCGAGGGTCAGTCCTGGGGTTGCTGGCAGGGAGCAGGGCTGGAGGGCAGCCTGGCATCCGTGGCAGGATCCTGCCTGTCCCTGCTGAATCAGGGACTGCAGGATGGGCTGGATGGATGCTGGGGTACAAGGATGTGTCAACCTTGGGGGTTTCTGGCGCCAAAGCATCATTTCTGTGGTTGCCTTGTCCTGTTTGAGAGGAGGTTGATACTTCCTTGATTCCCTCAGGAGCTGGAACACGGGAATTACACCAGGCAGCCTTTGCTGTGCTCTGTGGTGTCTCTGCATCTCCCCTCTGTTTTAACATCAGGTTGGTCTGTGCTTCATCTGCCTGGTGTGTGAATCCCACAACACGAGGGCAGTGCAAATCACACCCTCCTTTATCCCACAGCCTCCACGTTTGCTGAGCTGCAGGGGTATAATTATGCCATTAGTGCTGGTCAGACTTTCTGGTGTAAACGTGCTCTGAGAGCCAGGGGAGCGGAGAACAAGGGAGAAGCTGGAGCCAGGGAGAGAGGGAAGGAGGCTGCTGCTAAATTTGACTGTTCCTATGACACCTGGAGGCTGCTGTGGTGGTGTGAGTCCTCTTGGAAGTGAGCAGGTAAACACGGAGCCGTGGCTTGTTCTTGGAGTGCTTTGTCTTCCTGTTCAGCTTGTGGGACCTTCCAGAGTGCTCCAGGCAGGGAGGCTGTGCTGTTTCCTGGCTGGAGGCAGGATGTGCAGGAAAACCTGGAGAGCGTGAGCCTGACAGGTATGGGGAGGCTCTTCCAGGGATTTGGGCTGTCTGGAGAAGCAGTCAGGGGTCTGGTTGTCTCCCCAGAGTCATCTTAAATTGTCTGGCCTGTCTCTCTGAGTCTCTTTGTGAAGCTGTAGGGTCCTTTTTTAGCTCCTGTTCTCTGGCTCGGCTGGGCTGCTTGCACCAATGCTGCACGAGCCAGGAGAGGTGTAGGAACTGCTCTCCCAAATCCAGGGGTGCAGCAGAGCCAGAGCCAAGGCTCTCAGAGCCCTGTTCCTCACTGGGACTTCGGTGCTGGCATGGGAGGCAGGGCAATAACTGTGGGGATAGAAAACCTCTGCAAAAAGTGACTGCACGGGGAAGGTGGGGGGTGGCAGCAGCATTTTCTGGCTTGCTCTGCCTCTGCTGCATTCGTTGCCTCAGAGGCAAATTATCAGTTTCTTCCTTGAATATTAACAGCTGCCAGGTAATGAATTCCCCCTCTCTGTTTTATAATGGCACTAAAATTGGGATTTGCCTTGGTTTTCTCTGTAATTATCCAATGAGCCTGTGTGAGTGAGAGGGAGGCTGGGCAGAGCTGGCTGTGCTGCGGGCGAGTGGCGTGCCTGGGAGATTGAACCTGGGAATGACCCTTCCTGAGGGGCAGCTCCCAGGGATTGAACCTGGGAATGACCCTTCCCGAGGGGCAGCTCCCAGGGATTGAACCTGGGAATGACCCTTCCTGAGGGGCAGCTCCCAGGGATTGAGCCTGGGAATGACCCTTCCCGAGGGGCAGCTCCGGGGCTGGGGCTGCAGAAGCTGTCACCTGAGCCTTAGGGCTCTGTGGTCCTTTTTGAAGTTCCTTTTTCTCCTCAGAGGGGTTGTTTGGAAGGCAGGGTGCCGTACACAGTTGGAGGCAAAGCCAGAATTACCTGCCAGGCTCCTCAGACTAAGTAGAAACAAAACCTGTCACCACTTAGGAGGCAGGAAACTTCCGTGTGCTCCCTGGGACAGGGCTGAAGTTGGCAGGGCAGGTGGTGCCTGTATGGGCCGCAGGGATCAGTATCCCTTATCTCCCTGTCTTTGGGATATTCCTGTTGCTTGCACACCCTCTTTCTGCATTTTCCCACTGTGCCTGTCCCTTGTTTTCCCTCCTCCCAGGCTGAGGTCAGGCTGTGGATCAAAGCTGTGCCTGTGGAAGGGAGATAGGAGACAGGATCTGTACAAGCCTGTGCTTGTGCACCAGCCACACACAGGGAGAAAGCCACGCTGGCTGGGCCACGTGCAGGATGGTGTCCTTGGATCTGCAGAGGTCACACCGAGGTCTGGATGTTTCTGAGATCCCTCAGGATGAGGATCAGGGGAATTTAGGAAAGCATCTTGAGTTCCGTGTTCCATCCTTAACTGGCTCCGTGTGGAGGCCAGTTCTGGAGACAGAAAACTGTAGGAAAGAGCCTCTTACCAGAGGAATCTGCTCTAGGAGGGAGGTAAAAAAATGAGCTGGTTGTCCAAGGTTCCCCAGTAGCTTCCTGTTACCACTGAAGGTCTGTGACCCTCTCATCCAGGCTGGAGGGGTCTAACCAAGCTCCCAAAATCCTTTTTTCATCCTTTGACTCGTTGTAACTGAGTTTGCAGTTATTGGCACTTTGAAGCCATAATTGAGGTCTGCTCTCCTCCTTGCACAACCTTTTCTCCCAGCAAACTGTCAGCCATCAAGTGGTAGGAGACAGTAAAAGAGATGTTACACTCACCATTTCCTAGAAACTGTCACTTTAAAGAGAACAGCACGAAAAAAAAAAAAAAGGATGAATTGAAGCCAAACCCAGAGCAATAAACCTCCAAATGTTTGATTTCTCTCAAAATCTGGAACTTTTCATTCCTTGCTCAGGTCTCTGCCGTGCCTGGGGCACTTTGTGCATTCACAGTTCCAGCCTCTGGCATTTATTAAACTGCACATGCCAGAAGAGCTTAAAAAATATCATAGCCCAGGTTCTCTTTGGATGAAAGTCAGTCTAACTCTGCTTAAATCCCTGGAGCTGGGATGATGCCAGGTGACACAGGGCCTCTGGTGACTGGGGGTTGTGTTTGGTTTTCTTGCACAACTGTACCTGAGCTCCCAGCTGTGCCTGGTGGGATCTGGCATCTGGTGGCATCTTCCCGTTCTCTAAATTGTATTTAAAACCACGAAGTGCACCCCAGTACTGTGTTTTTGGGGTTTTATTTAGGGACAGACCTGTGGCAGTGCAGGAGCTGCATAACCAGCCCAGTTGTGTCTGTGCTTACCTTTGATGGTGGCTGTTCCCAGCTGCTGGGCAGGGCTGGAGGCTCCCCCAGAGGACACAAACACAGCACAGCCTTGGGGCAAGCTGGGGTTTTGTCTGTTACTGCCCAGCTTTGGGGAGGCCAAATCACCCCCAGGGAGCAGCCCCCCGGGGCGTCCTGCCCAGAGACCACCTTCACTGGCACCAGGCAGCTCCATCCCTGGAGTTTGTGGTCAGGGAGGAGAGTTCAAGGAGCCAGTGATGGGCAGTGACCTCCTCGGGTTGTTCCTTAACCCCCTGCTTTTGGATAGGCATCCTCCCATCCCATCCAATGCTTTGGATTTAGGGTAGCCTTGGGGTGAGCAGAGGTTTTGGGGTCTCTCTGGGCTGTCCCTGAATCTGTACCTAGGCTGGGTGCGGGAAACTGAGGCTCCCTGGGAGCTGGCTGAGGCTCCTCCACGGCTGCAGCAGGAGGATGTGAATCCGTGAATCCAAGGAAGGTTCAAGTGCTGCTTTTTGGAGCTCTCATGGCAAAGCCTGCTGTGGCAGCAGGAAGGCTCCCCCTGTCCCCGTGTGAGTGTGAGGCAGCTGTGGGGGGTCGGGGTTAGAGGTGCAGGCAGGCAATTCCCAGCTGGACAGGAGGTGTCCCTGGTTTTGGCAGTGGCTGCAGGCTGGGCACAGCCTGTGCCCGGTTGATGTGGCCTCTGCTCACACCTCACCTTCAGCATCCACGTTTCCCATTAGCAGTGCTATTTTTAAGCCTCCCAAGGCAGTTAACACCAATTAATCTCAAAAAGCCCAAATTACGTTTTTTCAGAGCCCCTGGCTCTTCCCCATTCCCTGTGTGGCCCCAGGCCCTGGCAGAGCTGAGCCGGGTGAAGTGCTCCGTGTGCAGGGATTGCTGGGGACGCTTCCTGGGGAGATGTGCGATTAGAGCAGGGCCCCAAACCATCCCCTGCACCCAACTTCTCCATCCTGGATCGGGCTGTCTGTGCCACAGGGAGAGTTCCAGCTCCCTGCAGTGCTCATTGAAGAGAGGAGAGGAGGAACCACCTTCTGCAGTGGGTGCAGCCCTGTCTGGAGAGCCAGCAGAGAGTGAGGCACTGTGTGTGCCTGGCTCGGGAGGTGCCACTCCCCTGGGACGTGCAGGAAAGTCCCAGGAGGATTTTTTGCCTGTATCTACAGCCACTTGCATCCCACTGTTCTCGGGGCACTGTCATGTGGAGCAAACCCCAAACAGGGTGTAGTTTCATCCTGCCCTTTGCCAGCAGCAGGTACCAGGGCAGGAGATGCTTTTGGCTGATAGGAGAAGCTGCTCCTGCCTTTGCATGTGATTTTTGTCCTGCCTGTTTAAACTCTTCTGAGCAGGGCTGTGGCTGACCATCACTGCAGTGGCAAACCCACAGGTACCAGCCCCAGGAACCCTCCCTGCCCCAGCAGGGCCAGGATTTCGTGTTTTGTGGGGTGCCTTGCACAACAAGGCCTTGATCTCGAGCGCGGCCTTCGGGCATTACTGGGGTGTGAGTAAATAATAATTAAGATCTGGGCGTTTGCTGCAGCGAGGGGTGTTTGTGTGCAGGTTGGATGTGTTATGGGTGCTGATGTGGATGGGTGTGCACAGCTCCAGCTTCCCCCATCCCCACCACCCCTGGGGAAGGTGCTGCCTGTGTTCAGCTCCTTCTTAAAACATCGCCGTGCTAAGAGCAGGTAGGTGTCTAAATAAAAGTCTGATTCAAGAAAGCAGCACAATTTTGGCAATCCAGAGACAAGTAGGCTTTTTTTGTAAAGCGTTTTCAAAGCAAACTGTCAGGAGGTTCCAATGTGAGGTGCAGGGAGTGCAGGGGATGAGGGGAACAGGACATTTCTGCAGCTGGAGCTGCAGTTGGATCATCGCAGGATCCAACAGGAGAGGTGGCAGTGAGCTCACCTGTCCCCCCCACAGGGCTGGCAGTGGGGAGGTGATGGTCTGGTGGTGGATGGAGTAGGTGCTCTATATATTAACCTTGTGCTAATTAGTCAAGAATATGGGTTATACCCTTTAAAGCAATGGAGTTATTTCAGTTTAGCAAATTAGTGCTGCTCAGCTGAGACTCCACAGCCGAGCGTGGTCCTGGTTCCATCCCTCTCCAAGTGCAGAGTAAATCACTGCAAGGAGTTGTAGCTGCAACACTGTGCTTTTCTGCTTGGGTGTGTTGGTGTGCACAGCCAGGCACCACAGCCCTGGGTGAGGGCAAGCATTGGATACACCCCAGAAACTTCCTGTTGTTGTCATCCAGCTCTAACCTGAGTTGTTTCAAGCAGTAGCTCAGGTTCACTCCCAGTTCTGGTGTTTAAGGGATTCTCTGTGTTTTTGATGGGCCAGCTTGACCTCTACAGCCACTCATCTTCTCCACAGACTGGAGAGACTGACCTGGAGTCAGAATGCTTCTACCTTGTCTCCTTGCTTAGTAAAGCAAGCTCTGGGTGCTAAATCCAGGCTGGTGTGTTTGTGTTAGATAGTGACGGGGAAACCCAGCCTGGCATGGAAAATGCTGCCAAAATCCACGTGGAAAAGTTGCTACGTTAACGACAGAGGACTGTTTGAGTACACATCCTGCCTCCCAAAGAGAAACCAGAAGTCATTCCCACTGGTCTCAACAGGGAGGGCCGGGCTGACCTGTGATTTCAGGATAGGTCGTCGTGTAGCTGAGGGAAAAGTGTAAATCCAGTATGAAATCCAGTATGAATGTGGCTGTAGCACGGCGAGGCTCAATCTGGTCACGGTGGCAGTGGCTTCCAGACAGTCAGAGCAGCACTGCCAGCAGCAGAGGTGTCAGTAACACTCCAGCCAGACACCCTCGAGGCTCCCTCCAAATGAAATCAGGAATGATATTGTCACCTGCTGCTGAGCCACAGGCTGGGTTTTAGCCACGTGTGGCGGCCGGGCAGGTTCCCAACAGGTCAGCACTTACTGTATTACGGAAGGAGGGAGCGTGGGTGAGTTATTTTGATTTTGTTTGGAACAATAAAACCCAAGTTACTTGAAATCTTAACAACAGAACCAGCTTTTAGCACCGGCGTTTATAGGGATGAGTGGGCGAGTTGTTTAAAGGGAAAAAAAAAATCTTTGAAAACAGTCCAAGTGCGGGTGATAATTTCACGCTCCAAGGGAAGCGTGTGCACGTCCTGGGTCTGGGCAGGGTGTGGATGGGCTGTGCCAGGGGCTGGGGCACTGCAGGGCACCCGTGTGCCCAGGGCACGCTCAGCTCCCCGAGCTCCAGCCTGACGTTGTAGGTGGTGTCTCTGCAGATCACAGATGTCTCACTCATTCTCCTTTGCTGCATCCTAAACCCGGAGGGAAAATGTCATTTCCTTGTGTTGTTCCAAGCGCCAACCTCTTGTGTGTGGGCTCTGCCCCTCTGTTATACCCATCCTGTGTTTCCCCCAGTACCAGACCCCCTCTTTCAGAGCTGCCCCAAGGCAACTCAGCCCTTCAGACCAGGGGCAGAGTCTCAGTCCTGGCTCATTCCCCTCTTGCCCCTCTCTGTCCATGGATCCCCTGATCTCAGCCCCAGTGGGAACAGAGCTGCAGCACCAGCACAGGAGCTGTGGCTGTGCCCTGCCCTCCCTCAACCCTTCTTTCCCTCCTGCTGTAGCAATTTTTTTAATGAAATCCCAGACTGAATGGAAGTTTGGTGTGTGAGCTCACCAACCAGCAGCTCGGTGTGAGCCTGATGGATCTGCAGTCCCCCCAGCCCTGGAATTTTCCTTCTGGAGGTGCTTTCTGCATCCCTGATGCCTTGCCCTGGGGTCCAGGATTGTTGTGAAGCCCAGTGAGGCTTCACAGTTTCTCTTGGAGGTAGGAAGGACTGGGGGGCTGGAGACCCAATGTGCTTCTCAAAGCCTGGCACTGGGACCAGGTACCAAGCCAGGAGTCCTGGTCTCAGGTCCCACACAGTTTCCATCTTTCTGTGGAAAATAATTACTGTGTGACTCCTGGAAATAAATTTTCTGGTGTGGAAAAGCATGGGCAGTTCCCAAAAGCTGCATTTTTTTTCTTCAGGATAAAGGAATTTGCTACATTTGCAGTGAAAAATGAGACTGAGGGGCAGTGTGGACAGAGAGACGAGAGTGCCAGCGGGGCTCTATTCCCATATTGCCCCTTTGGCAAAGTGCTTCTCTTCCCGGTGCCCCATTTCACTGTCAGCAATTCCCATTTCACAAACGTGAGGTAAGAACAGCTCCTTGGCTGCTGCGTGGCATTTCCATCTCTCCCTCTTTAAAACCCTGTTGCAATTAGAAATTTCCCTCTGTCGAACAGTGGTACGTTTAAATCAAGAGATGCTTATGGCTGAGCAGCCTCAGCTCTTGCAATAAGACAAAAAAACCACACGTATCTAATAATACGAGGAGCAGGAGGACTATCAGCAGCTAAAAATGGTCCTCCGGTATTTTGGTGCTTTAAATCCAAACGATCTCGTTGTGTCTGTGTGTGCACAGAGCGTTTGCTGCCGTGGTGCCTGTGCCTGGAGAGCCGAGCGTGTTTGCAGATGTAGTTTGGGAGAATCGATCCCGATCTATTTTTAAGGTAAAGTGAGTGTGGCGGGTGGGAGGTGAGGAGGTGGAAGGAAAGCTAAATATTCACGTAGCTGCACTGTGTGTTTAAGAGCATCATCTAATAACAGGAGGATCGTGGCAGCGAGGTGAGGGAGAGAGGAGCCTTCTCTGGAGCCCCCCCTCCGGTGCCAGGGCACGGAGTGGCTCCGGGAGGAGGTGGCAGCGGGGCTGTGTCGCTTTAAGCCTCCGCTCGCACCCAGCGGGTCACTGGAGCCGGCGACGTTCTTCGCATCGCCCCGCACGAATCCCGCTCCGCGGGGCTGGGGGAGCCTCGGGCTGCGGGAGCATCCAGCGCCGGCACCGCTCCTGCCCGCGGACATGTGAGAGCCGCAGCGCGGGGAAGAGCTGGCTGCTGAGGTCAGTACGGAAAACTCGGGTTTTGTTTGTGTTTCCTGCTTTGAAATGAGAGGCTGGATCGGGAGGAGCAGCAGGAGGAGAGAGAGACGCGGAGAAGAGGTTCGCTCAGGCCGGGATGTGCCGTGTGTGTGCTCGGGGGTTTGAAGTTTTCAGGTAGCTCCAGTGTGAACTTTTTATTATTAATATTTTTGCGGCTGCAGCAGTGCTCGGGCTGCTCCGTGTGCGCCGTGTCTCGCAGCAGAGCCGAGGGTGGGTGGTGTGTCCCTGAGCCCGGCCGTGCTCACGGGGGGGACACGGGGTGTCTGTCACAGCCCTGCCTCGCGGCGGGAGCAGCGCCGAAGGACTGGCATGGAAAGGGAAGTGGTGTCCTCGGCAAAGCCCGGGCGAGTTTTACAGCTCTGCTGGCTCTGAAGCTGACGGGCTCATCCAGGGAGACTCCAGCCGAGGAGCTGGTGGCTGGGGACAGGGACAGCCCTGCTCCCGATCCCAGAGACGATTCTCCAGGCATTTCACCTCCTGGTAAAACAGGCCGTGGGTTTCAGCCGCAGGTTTCCTTCCACCCCTCTGCTCCAGCCCCCTCTTGCCTTTCAGGAGGCTCTCTGCAAACCTCCCCCTCGGTGTCGTTCACCAGGTGAGCTGGGGAAGTTCAGTGCCTGATGTTTTTGGGGTTTGGGGTTGTGGCCGTGGCAGAGGTGCAGAACAGTGAATTCTCTGGGGCGAGGTGTGGGGTCACGCAGGATAAAGAAAAGCTGCGTGCAGGGGACTGACAGGCAGCCCTGGATGCTCCCAGCACTGGTGGTCACCAGCAGCACCAGCCCCGCTCCTGCCTGGAGATTTTGAGGTTGGCTGCCTTGAAAAGAGCAGAGGTAAGGAGTGGTGACACGTCTGGCTCACAGAGGGAGAGGCAGATAAGGCATGGCACGTGGGCATGGACGTGTGGGAATGGCTATCTGCCAGGCCCAGGGCAGATAAGAGCCTGCTTTGAACAAGGGGCACAGATTTCCAAGGACTGTTCGCAGGGGACAGCTTGGTCCTGGGAACTGATCCTGTCCCAGCTCCGTCACTGTGGGACGTGGTCAGGTCACTTCATCTCCAGGTTGTCTCCTCCCTGGAAAGAGGTGGGATTGTGGTGGACTCCTTTAAATGCCGAGGCAGTGCTGAGGGGTGACAGCGAGAGCTGCTGCGCTACCCCTGAACCCGCCGCCGTCCCGCTTGTCCCTGACCTGGGCACGCACAGACGCCTTCAGGCAGCAGCTCCTGAGCTGGATCTGCTGTACCAGACCCACCAGGGTCCATCCTGCTGGATCCTGCCTGCAGGTCCCGAGCTGCCGGCCCCTCGGAGGGCTGGACAAAGCTGGAGTGAGCAGTCCTTGAGCCTGACTGCTCCTTCCTGCATCAGGGCAGGTCTGCAAGAAGCTGAGCCTGGCGGTGAGGAGGGGAACCAAAGGCAGGTCAGTGCCCTGGGGACACCAGCTGCGGGAGGAGAAGCTGGTCTGACACAGGGACAGGGTTTGGCCTTTTGGGTGGCTCATGAGTGTCTGTGGTTTGGTTTGGTGGGCGAAGCTCCCTTTGAAGAGGACGTTTCGCCCGTGTTTGGGTGGCCGTGGAATCGCTGAGGGACGTGCCATGACTTGGCCAGCACGGAAATATGTGGTGCTTGGGGACCTCTGGGGCAGTGTCCCAGAGGGGATCAGACAGGCTTTGGTGGGGCTTGGCAGCGCTGTGGGAAGAGCTGCACCCCAAGCTGCTGTGGGGGCAGCAGGAAGCTGTGGGAGAAGCCGCCACCGGAGCGTTGGGTTGAGGGGATCTCTGGCAGCAGGTGTTGGTGGGGTGGGGGGCACAGCCTGGGTTGGTGGGGGAAATGGGCTGCTCGGGTGCCAAAGAGAGATTGGGACAGGGTGCTGATCCCGGGATGGGGCTTGGGAATGGGGATGCGTCAGGGTCTCTGCAGAGTCCCGGGTGGGCAGCGGGTCCAAGGGTGGAAGCCCTGCAGGGCATTTGTGGGCTGTGGCTTCAGGTGTTGGGAGCTGGGAAGTGGTGTAGTTCTTGCAGTGAGGCTTTCTGCCTTTGTTTAATGGCTTTCCTGAATCGGAGTGAAAATGGCCAAGGGGGTTTAGGCACAGGAGTTGGGTTCGACTTTGTTTTACCTCGCCTGGGATCGCTTCAGCCTTGGCCTCACCTGCACATCTGGAGCAGCCAGACAGGGATTTCCCCAGGAGATGCTGCTCCATATCCTGCACCTCTGGGGCAGAGCTGGGCAGCCCAGGACATTCTCTGACAAAAACTGTGACAGGTTTTATTTGGTGTGAGAGTTTATCAGAGAGGAAATAGGGTGGATTTGTGTTTCTCTGCAGGGTAGTGACCTGCAGCCTGTGACTGGCAGGGGCTTGGGGCTTCTGACGTGGTCCTGGCCTGCAGGGAGAGGGGACAGCAGCAGAGCAGGCGCCTGTCACTTCCTGCAGCTGCTCTTTGCTGCCTTTCCAGCACCTCAGCTGTGGTTTTACAAATCCCAAAAACCACCCAGGCAGGTTAAACAGCCTGTTCCTCCCCCAGCAAGGGAATGTGTGCAAAAGGCTGGATGCCTTCCAGTGACCTGTGTGAGGAGAAAGAGCCCTGCTCCCAGATTGCTCAGCTCTCTGGTGAGCTGGCAATGTCCAGGTGGGAATACCACGCTCAGAAAACGTGAACAAAGCTCTGACCCCCATGAATGTGACCTCCACCTGCCTGGGATGCTGCTGTCCTGCCCGAGGTCAGGGAGCAGGAGCAGAGGCTCCGCGTTTGTCCTCGTCCCTGCGTGGGCAGAGGTGGGAGTGTCTCTGTGCCCGTGCTGAGGGTGTTTGTAGCCAAATCTGCCCCGGGGTGATCTCTGCAGGGCAGGCAGCCCCCGGGTCCCTCTGCCCCGTGCAGACGGGGTTGGTTTTCTCTTTGTGACGGTGTCTGCTGCCATAGGAAGGTGACATTTGGCAGAGTTTGGGCTTTTGCAGTGCTGGAGGCAGAGGATGGGGAATGAGGGCAGGCAGGGACACCAGCCATGAGGCGAGAAGTGGTTTTGGGACTGGAAAGCGAAGCTGGTGCCCAGGAGCCATGTAAGGACCTGGTGGTGTGTCTGTGCCGTGGCGGGGCTGTTGCTCAGCCCCGTGAGGGGATGCCCTGGCTCTCGGGAAGCCTCCTGACCCGGGATGTGCCAAGCCCCGGGCGAGCAGAGCTCGGGAGCAGATGGTGAGCCCCAGGGTGTGATCACACATCCATCTGCCCTCGCAGCGCCTGCCTCGGGGCTGGGAGCAGCCTGGCAGGGAGGGAGTCAAGCACTCCGTGCTTGTCACATTCGGGCATTTGAATTAGAGAGGTTCAGGCCTGGGGCGGGGTTTGGCTGGAGGGAGCCTGGTGCCTGCAGGTGCTGCCCTGTGTCTCCCCGCGGCCCATTCAGGGCTGGAACAGCCGTGTCAGCCCTGAAATGGCCCACGGGCACCGACCTTCTGCCCCTCGGGTACCGCTGGGAGGTACCCAGGCACACAGCCAGCCCCATCCCACACCTTCATGGTGCTCTTCCTACTGATCCAGAGCCTCCTTTCCTCTCCCGGGCACATTGGGAGCAGGATCGTGACACCCCGAATTGCAGGGCCTCTGCAGGATGTGCCCCGGGGGGATCTGCTCTCTGTGGAGGGGAAGCTCTGAGCTGGGGGCTCTGGCCAGGCACTGCCGGGCTGCTCCTGCAAGGTGGAACCTCTCCCGTGGATCCAGGGCTGCTCTGATTTACTCCATGCAGTCGTGGAAAAGCAGGAGGGAGGCTCGGTGTGAATGAGCCGGTTTCCTCCTCTACCCTGAAATTTGGGTCACACAACCCAACATAGCAGAGCTGTGAGAGATGTAGTTCACCCTCGGTTCAAGCCCAAGCAAGCTTTGATTTCCGAGGTGCAACTGTTGGTGGCTCAGAGGGTCCAGCGGAGCCGTGGCTCCATTAGTGGACCAGCATGTGGCAGGAGGTGAGAGGGGTTTTTCCCCTCCCTGATCAGCTCCCACATTGCCAATGTTCCTCTCTGGCCTGCTGCTAATTTTGACGCTGCCCTAAATAGAAGCTGAGTGCATCTCATCTGCTTCGCTTAGCATACAGGAAAATTGTTTTCCTTCGTTTACCCAATCCAACTTGTGGCTTTAACCCTGTCGACACAAGTCTCTCCCCACTGCAGAGCTCCCATGAAGGGCTTTGCCTGCCCCTGCTCCGGGGAAGAGCTCTGCTGGGAATGGCACCGTGTGTGGTAGGATTGGGAGGGCTCCCAGGCTGCCCACGGTGGCCACCAGCAGAGCTGGGAGAGGGACTTTGCTTCATCAGCAGCCAAGGGGATCCCCTTCTCTGCTGGAAAGTCTGGCTGGCTCTCCCTGTGCCCTCTCCCTCTCTCTGGCGGGATGTGTAACCCCCCAGTTCCCCATCCCAGGCTGGCCTTCCCCATCTCTGCTAGAAAATAGCACAGACAGACCCAGTTGTAGGAGGTTTTGGTTGGTTTCTGTAGTGGTATTTTTCTCAGCAACTGGTGGGACCAGCTCGGCACGTAGGGACTATCCCCAAGCCTGGCAGATGCCACTCTTATCGCTGGCTAATTTTATCTCCCATTCCAAGTGACTCCCTGGAAAGATCTGGTGTTCCTGCTGCTCTGTCTGCCCCAGATCAGGGCTCTGGGCTTGCTCTCAGGACACACAGCCCCTCTCCCTGCTGGAAGTGGCTGTTTCCAATGTGAGCCTCCTGCAGCAGGACTTAAATATATCCCTGTCCAGTGCGAGGTGCTCATTTGGGGCTCGTGTGCAAGAACTGTTGTCCTGAAAACCTATAATTTTGTGGCATTTTCAGCTGGGTAACTGTTACAAGTGCTGTGCTGAGGACACAGGGGCACTAAAGGGAAGTGCTGGGGTGCAAGGGGTCAGTGCAAAAGTTGGATTTAGCTGGTGGAAAGGCAAGCCCTGAGCTTGGGCTGTGCCCCAGCTGGGCACGTGGCAGCACTTCAACCAGGCTGGCTGCACCGTTCCCCTTCATCCTCGTCTGAGCCCAGCCCTTTCCAGCCCAGAAGCTCCCCATGGAGCAGTGCCGGGGTGGATGCTGTCCCTTTTCCTCCAGTTTCCTCTGGGCGCTCTGGATGCCCTGCAGTGACAGCGGCCGCTCTGCACGAGGCTCGTCCGGGCGCTGGTTGGATCCAGGCTCTGGTTTGGACTCTGGAAGTGCCCGGAGCCTCTGGGATCAGTGGGACCAAGGAGGAGTGACCCCAGCAGGCTCCAGGCTGTGGGGCTTGGCATGCCAGGGGCACAGGCAGGAGCTGGGCTCTGAACAGAGCAGAGGGCACGACCATTCCCGAGGCTGTGCCGGACGGAGTGACTGCACTCGGGGAGTTCCTCGGGGTGTCCTGACTCTCTTCTGTCTTTGCAGAAAATCAACCGGACCCCTTCGGATGAGGAATGCTTCTTTGACCTGTTGAGCAAGTTCCAGAGCAACCGGATGGATGACCAGCGCTGCCCGTTGGAGGAGTGCCCAGCCGAGGCCGCGGAGGCAGCGGCCACGCGGGTCCCTGCCCTGGGAGAGCGGATATGTGAGCACCGGCGCGTTCCCGAGCCCCCGTTCCTGTGGGAGTGCCGCGGCTCCCGCGGCGTGGCCAGCTGTTGTGGTTTGCGGTGCATCCCGGGATGTTTTCCCTAAGCCTCGGCTCTCTGAACTGAGCAGTTCCTTGGCAATCTCCGTCATTATTTAGGGGAGGAAAAAACATTCTTATGTAAATGGTTGCCGAGGGGAAGGGCTGGAGAATGTGAGCTAAGGTTTGGGGAGTAAATTAGCGAGAGAAATGTAAAATACACTGGGATTTTTTCAGTGTGGGTCTTTAGGTCTTGGATTCTGTACAGTGAGGTTGGCACAAGGACTTACTTCCAGTACCTCCAGGAGGAAGGTGATGATGGCCACTGCTGAGGGAGCTTTGTAAGAACCTGGAGTCTGAGACATGCAGGGGCTGGGTCAGGCTTTCTCAGGCAAGTTAAAATATTGCCAGTTTTTGTAATAGCGTTGCCATGGTGGAGGAACTTCTGGATTTTGTACTGTTCTTGGATGCTGTGGTGATAGGTGCTGTGTAAGGACGGAGGAGCCAGAGGATGGATAAACAGTGGGAAGCTGCACAAACAGCTCAGCCCTAGGAAGGACAGGGATAAATTGAGGAAGGCGCCTGACAAATAGACAGGGCAGGAAAGGCAGGGCTATGTTTGCACTTGGGTTTCGTGGCTTTTTCGGTGCTCAGGACCTTTGTTTAACCCAAGCTGGGGAGAAGCTCTAAAATGCACAGATCACACTCACATGCTTCATCACCGGCACAAAGGGCTCGAACCAGTTATTTGAACTGATGGATTTGTTCATCATCAGTTTCCAAATGAGTACGAAGTGCAAACAAGGAGAGGAGGAGACCCCTGACACCAATCCCGGAGCTGCAGCACAAGGAGCAGGTGCCAGGGCAGGGGCTGAAGTGGCCGTGGCAGCGGAGCTGTGCCAGGAAGGTCAGGCTGTGGCAGGAAGGCAGGTTGGCCGTGAGGTGAGAGGGTTTTTATCATCTAAAAATAGGGTGGAAATGAGCATCACTTTGTCAAGAGATGCATTTCTGACACAGAAGTGCGTTTGGCTGTAACAGCTGTGTAATTTAGGAGACGGGGTTGAAAATGTGGAGCTTTATAAAGAATGCACGAGCAGACACACGTTCTGTTTGGCTCATTTGGGCTCTGAGCCTTTTGGATGTGTTTTTTTCAAGGATTCTTTGTGAACTGAAGGGGAAGAAACTCATCTTTGCGTCAGCACTGAGGTTTTCTTGTGTTTCTGCAGCTCCATGAGCTGGGGCTCTAAGAACTTGTTATATTGGGAAGCTCGGAGCAGGATCTGCTCCAGTGCTTTGTGCTCTCTGGGAAAGTAACACCACCTGGGCTGGATTTCTTGCAGTTTTCCTTGGCTTGTCCCCACCCGAGTGCAGTGTCTGTTGTTTGGGAGCCTTTCCCTACCCAGCAGCTGCGGGAGCCAACAGCCTCTTTCCAGGCAGTGTGGCCGAGAGGCATTTCCAAAGGGTCTCTAGTGGATAGATGGGTTCTGGACTGGGACCCCCGGCACCAGCTGCTGCCAGCACAGCCCAGGCTGGCCCTGCTCCGTGGGATGAGAAGAACCAGAGCCCAGGAATGTTTTCCTGGTGCTGACGCAGGTCCTGCATCCTGACTCCCCTTGGGAGCGCCTCTTCCTGAGCTGGCCCAAACAGCCTGGATTTCTGGGGGGCCTGGGAAGGTGCTGCCAGGTGAGAGGCTCAGCCAGACCTGGGCTTTGCTGGTGGCCAGTCTGGAATTATTCCTGGCTTTTGGGACTGTGCAGGTTCCTGTCACAGCCACCGGAGCCCTCAGGAGCTCTGTGCTCACCTGTGGTTGCCGGGCTTTGCTTGGTGCCTCTTGGCTCCAGGTGGAAACCAGAGTGGAAGCAGCAGTGCTGGAAGCAGGCGGTGGTTCAGGTCGGGGCACTGGACCTCCTGGGCTGAGGTGGCACTTTTGGTGGCCTCCAGGAGCTGACAGGAGCAGGAAGCCCCTCAGGGGACCCAGCAGTGGGAGGTGGGTGCGTGAGGTTCTGCTCTTTACCATCAAGGCAGCTGATTAATTATCCCTCTGCGGGGTTTGGGCGGGTTGGAATTTGGGCTCCGCAGCTCGGGCAGGGGCAGGCAGAGCCGTGACCCTGCCCTGTGCTCCTGTCCCCCCAGCACAGTCCACCCTGATGGCGTCTCCACAGACAGAGGAGTTCTTCGACCTCATTGCCAGCTCCCAGAGCAGGCGCCTGGATGACCAACGTGCCAATGTGGGCAACCTGCCCGGCCTGCGGATAACCCACAACAACCTGGGCCACCTGCGTGTGGAGGGGGACGCCCAGGAGCCCGGGGACGAGTTCTTCAACATGCTCATGAAGTGTCAGGTACGGGCACAGCGCGGGGGCAGCTCCCACACCTCTGCTCCGGCCCCCTCCTCCCTGGCAGGGCTGCCCTGCCCTGTCCCTGCCCCGTGCTGACGCCCCTCTCTCCCGTGCAGTCCTCCAGGATCGATGACCAGCGCTGTGCCCCCCCAGACTCCATCCCCCGTGGCCCCACCATGCCCGATGAAGACTTTTTCAGCCTCATCCAGCGTGTCCAGGCCAAACGCATGGACGAGCAGCGGGTGGATCTGGCCTCGGCCCAGGAGGAGGCCGAGGAGGAGCAGCAGAGGCCTGGTTCCAGCTAAGAACTGGGGTTTGATCTGGGGGGGTTGTTTTGGCTTTATTTTGTTTTTTAAAAAGGAAAAAAAAAAAAAAAAGTAGGTGGTTTCAAACCCGAGCGCTCCTATGATCCTACAGAGTTGTCCTGGGAGCTGCACCTCCATCGTGTTGCTACGGGAAAGCCCAACAGATGTGGGACAGTTTTTAAACAAAGGGGTTTTTGTAGGACACTGGGCACAGCACGAGGGAAGACTTTGGCAGCCCCTTTGCTGATCACCTAAAACCCCAGGAACTTGGAGAAGCCCACAGGGGGTAGTTAAATCCAGCCTTGATGTCTTTTATTTCCGCAACACTTTAATTAAAACAAGGGAAGGGAAGAACATGTTTTCCATTTTGAAGTCCTCCTGTCTTGCCTGCATCACGAGGTGACACAAATGGCTCTGGATCCTTCCCTGGAACGTGTTTTTCAGCTTTGTTCCTTCTACAGGAGAAAACGAGCCCAAATCCTTTAAACCTTACCCCAGCCCAGCTGCATCGTGGTCCCACACACCTCGGAGTGTATTTTAAGTTTGCTGAGGACTCTGTGGAGAGCCCTGGACACCCTCTGCTTCCAGCTGCAGCCCTGCAGGCCCTCCTGAGCAGGGGCAAAGCCTCTCTCACCCTGAGCTTTAGTGGGAGTTGCTGCCTCTGGAGCCCAGGCAGCTGTGCAGCACAGCCCTGTGGCAGGGGCTGTGCCTGGGCAGGGGGGAGGAGGAAGGAGATCTCTGCCCCCCTGTTGAGCCCATGGCAAACAGGGACAGCTCCTGGTGCCACGGAGCCGAGGTGAGGGTACCTGAGGCAGAAGCCCTGCTTGGACAGGGCCCTGCTTGGACAGCCAGGAAAACTTTCTGCCCATGGCTTCTCCCTCCTCCTTTCTGTCTGGCCCTTCCCTCCTCTTGTTTCTCCCCAAACCAGCACGGAGCTGCTCCCAGTGAGGCACTCCAGTTCTGTCTCCAGTAACTGAGGGGCTGGCTGGGAAGTCAGTCCCACCCCACACCCATTTACTGTCACTCCTTGCCCTTTTGGACCAGCTGGAAAAGCTGGAGGAGGGGAGCAGAGAGCTGACTTCAGGAGGAGCAGTATTTTTCCTTTGCTTGACCAGAGCCTACGTTGGACTTCAGAAACTCCCGTGCCGAGTTGTGCCGAAGCAGCAACGTTCCTGTAGAGAATAAATCAGCACTTCCTATTTGAAATACATTTGATGGAAACATTCCCAACCAGCAGTGAGGTATTCTTAGACCAGTGATGCTGCTCATGGGGCATTTACCCTGCCTGCACTGACCATGTGGAGTGGTAGCTGCATTTTACCTGCTACCTGGGAGCACTCACCTGCTGCTTGGCCGAGGCTGGGCCTCCTTCCTGGGGCTGGGCAGAGCTCTGGAGAAGGGAAGGGAAGACCTGCCCGTTCCCTGTCTCCCAGCCAAGCTGGCATTTGTAAAGGAGGAAAACATTGATGATGAAGATGACCTGCCCAGCTGCAGGCTCAGGCCTGTGCAGCTCTCAGCCAGGTGGTGAACTGGAATCTGACCATTAAGCTTTCAGAGGTATTATTGAGGTATTATTTGCCATATACTTGAATGTATGAGCTTATTTATTTTTTACATGTGCATTTGCTAATGTCATTTTAATGGGGAATTTCCAACCCACAGGTACTTGTTTTTTTTCTAAAAAATAATCTGCCAAATGGATTAATATATTAGAAGTGAATACAGCTCCAAGGGGAAGGGGTTGGGGGGGTTGTGCTTAATAAATATTTGTGTCTAAGCTTCAGTGCAAATACTCATTTCCATTATTTCCTGGCCAACAGCAGGGCTAATCCTGGTCCTTTGGGAAAGGGACAGGGGTGGATGGGGGGGGGTCTCTGGTGACAGACATCACCACATATCTTAGGAAAAGTGTGTGTGCACTCACCTCCAGATCCCTTTACATTACAGGCACATAGGTCTCTTGGCAGCCACCACCATTCCAGCTCTGCCTACCTTCCAGCATGGATGTGGCTGGGGAGGGAAGGCACAAAGCCCTGAGAATTCCCTGCCCAGAAGTTTCCAGGACAACAGGGCAGACAGAGCAGCCCTGCAGGGCTGAGAAAAGGCCACTGGAAAAGGCTGAGGAGAGGCTGAGCTGTTCCTTTCAGTCTCTACCCTGTCTTGGTGCCTCTCCGGCGCCTGGCCCAAAGCTGGATCATTCCCTCAGAGCCAGGGGACAAGGGCAGGGAGTGCTGGGCACAGCCCTGGCACCAGCCCTTGGAGAAGACACAGAGCAGCAGCACCAGCTCATTCTGGTGCAGCAGGCAGGAGCAGGCTCTTGGACTGGGCTAGAAAGTGGCCTGGGAGCAGCAGAGTTTGGATTCTGAGCCCGATGAGGATAAAGCCAAGTCCCAGCCGGGCTTCCCACGCCTGGCTACTTTGTGTTGGTCACTGCCACTCCTGATCAAAGATTAATAAAGAGCCACCAGCTTGTTCTCATCAGGTGTTCTCACGCCTCTGGGTGCCTGTGCTCTGTGCTAGAAAGCTCTGTGTGTGACCTGGGGACAGAACCATGCCCTCAGGTGTGCAGAGGCTTAGATTCCCAGGAGCAGGTGCTCCCTGTGAGTGACAGGGGTCTCACCTCCTGTCTCTCCATCCTTAGCAGCTGGGGAAGGCAGCACACACTGCCCAGCACATGCTGGCTCGTTCTGAGTCTCTGGAGCAGAAGGCCCTGGCTACCACGGATCTCCAGGGCAGCCCCCAGCCTGCAGGGGTGACTGCTGTGCTGAAGCCTCCCCTCTCCCACACTCCCAGGCTCGATCCCACGTCGGGAAGAGCTCTCCGATGCTGACATCCGCTGGAAAGCCGCGGGATTGCCGGCCCATGAAGTGCTGCTGCTGCTGAGTTACTGAGAGCAGGGCTGGCCCCAGCGCAGGGCAGGTCCTCTTCATGAAGAGCCCTACAAATCCAGCAGAAACACAAGATCCTGCCCCCAGCCATACACAAGCACCGAGAGGCAGAGTTGATGCCAGTAGGGGGACTTAATTTTATTGCTCCTCTGCCAAATCAGGTCAGGGCTGAGGCCCCACACTTCCCCCAAGCTGCAAAGTGGTTGCCCTTTTGCAGTAAAGCCCTCGTGGGACAGGATCCATCCCTTAACAAGCACAGTGAAATGCATCAAGGAACATGCAAACAGCTTTATGTTTGCTGCCCTGTGAATGCTGCTTTGCCTCCCCTTAAAATCACCATCTCCTTTCTGTGCCCCAGAGACTCACCCTGGTTGGATGCACCTTCACTCTCTCTTCTCTGTTCCTTCAGTCTCTCTCCTGCTCTGCTGTGCCAGGCTTTCACAGCACTTCTTCTCCATCCTGACACACTTCCAGTTCAGGAGAAAGGCTGCCTCTGCCCCCTCCTTGTCTCTGGCTAAAGCAAGCCTGTGTGCTCACCTGTGTCCCCTTTCCAGTGCAAACCCACTGCCCCATGACACAACATTTTTAAGAAAAACCCACTTCAAAAGGGAGGACAAAATTCCATTTTTTACCTGCAAAACAAAAATATTTTTGTATTATATGCAAATTCCTTCACATGGCCTTAGCCTGAACCTTCACAGCAACAGCAGGAACTGCCCACCCTCCATGCTCAGAGCTGCAGAGGCAGCCCCAGGGCCAGAGAACACTGGGACAGGGAAACACTAAAATCTAGGAACAGCCAACAGCCAACATAGATTTTGCTACATTTTTTACTCTAACACAGCAAAAACTAGCACCACCTTCCTGTAGCTGGGACACAGTAACAGGTAAGGAAGGTAAGGAAAACAGTATAAAAAAGCCAGGTTGTAAATGAGTAGTCTCCAAGGCAACACAGATCCTGCAACAGCTGCTCCGTTCCACCCCATCAAAGGCATCAGCACCATGGAAGCAGAATGCTGATTTTCAGATTAAAGGTAATAAAATAAGCACTTTTCCAGCAGAGCTAAGAGGGGCCAGCAGCTCAGCACAGGGGGAGTGCTCTGAGATGCAAGGCTCCTGTTTCTGAACACTGGATCACCCCAGCAGCTGGTTGTTTCAAGGAGAGCTGTATTTCACCAGGATCTGGTATCACCACGAGCTGCCTGATGAAGTTCCTGCCCCTGTTTCATCACTCTGAACTGACACTCCCAAAAGGAACACGACAACTTTCCTGTTGGTCTGACACAATACTTACAATGCAACACGAGTAAAATTGCTGGGAACACTCCAGATGAAGGGAACTCATTAATGCCTGCAATGCCCCCACTGAATCCTTGGCTGGTGAAGGACCACAAGCGCCTGGACATGTTTGGCTGAGGAAAACTGGGTTTGCTCAGCCAAGACACAAAGGCTGAGAGGGGTTTTACTGCTTTCTGTGGCCTCCTAGTGAGGGCGATCCAAAGAGGTTGTGGGACCTCCACCCTCTGAGATACAAGATCCTGAACATTCTTCTTTAACCACTTAGAGTGGGACTGGAACTCCTCCAGAGGGCTCTTCCAAACTGAATTAGTTTTGATTGCAAATTCAAAACCATAAGAAAGCAGCTACAGAGGAAACAAACCCTAACGAAGTGCAACATGATCACCTCAGTGCCTGTTCCACCACTACCTGAGAGCTGCGTGCTGGCAAACACCTACATCTGTCACTTATTACTTTCTTGATTTCTAACTAATCTTAACACGCCACAGTAGCACTAATAAGCCCCTCAGTATCTGCCAAGACAACTTTCTAGGTGCTCTACTTCTCTCCAACATGCTCCACAACTATTAATTTTGCCTTCATCCTCCCCCTCACCAACAAGGACTTGCAAAACCCCCACACCAGAGCCTGAGTGGGATCCCTGAGCATGGGGGCTGATGCTGTAACCCCCAAAATACAGAACTTTCAGCCCCCCAGAAACAAAACTCTGGAAGATGGTAAGGAACAGATAAAAGCAGCATATGACTGCAGTAAGAGCTGATGATCTGACCCTCCTACAGGGTCATTTTGACTTCAGAATTTTGGGACCCATCTCCTCAGGTATTATCAATTGTCCCCTCTCCTCAGCAGCCACACCGGGGTAAAAGCCATCCCTAAAACCTCCACCTGCACCTCGTTAGGTCAAACACACATGGACAAAGAATTTCTGGGCGCCTTCCAGCAGGGAACAAGGCCAGGCACTGGACACTGCAGGGATATCAAAAACAGCTTCAAAGTCAGCAAAATAAGTACCAGGAAAAATATCTACACCATGCCTAAAAACATCAGCTTGATCCAAAGCAAAACTACGCAAGGCAAAGACAGAGAAAACCCAACACCCGAGTTTATTTTAAACACAGATGATTGAAATCAGGGAATGAAGGTGAAGAGTCTCTTTCCATGAGCAGGAGGACCCAAATCCCACGTGTCAGGTCTGTCCCACAGGCCACAATCCCTTGTGTTAGGTCTGTTCCTTGCTGCCAGGCTCTGGGGGGGCTTCCCCATCATCCCCCTCCGCCAGCTGACCTTGGGGTCCAGGCTCTGCCGAGCTTTCCAGCAGCAGTTCCAGGGCTTCCTCACCAGCCACACGTCTCACCTTCTCCCCTTTGGCTGCCAGGATCTCCTCGATATTCCTGGACAGCGATTTGAGAGGCAACAGTGACACCACAGCAAAGGCCCAACACAGTAAGCACAGGTCACCCCACTCTGCCCCCTGGACTGACAGTACACAGTGAATCACAGCAGCATCACCATGAAAACCACCCAAATTCACCACAGAAAACCACCCAAACCTTCTGGCACTGTTTTCACCCACTAGGATCAATAATTTGGCAATTACAGCTAAACAGAAGCTTTCAAAAGTATCTCAGGAAGTGAGAAACCACTGGAATTCCACAGCAGATCAGTCTATATACTTGAAGCACTTATCCAAGGAAACCCAGTGATGCGATAAAGCCTGAGGGGAACAGCAATTCACCTGCTAGCACCACCAAGGATCCCTCTGTATCCTACAGCTTCTGCTGCAGCTTCACACCATTTATTTGGATCCTAGAGAGTGACAGTCAAATTACAGCTGACTTAAAACTGAGTCTGTGTGTTTTGACGAACCGGATGAAACAGAATTACACCCAGCCAAAAGTTTGGTTTTTCTCTAAGCCACATTTTAAAAGCGTCGCAGAAATAATCTGTCAGCTCAGGAGGCTCCGGCTGCACCTAGAAGCAGAGGTTGGGAAGGATCCCTGTGCACACCCACCTTTTTCCCTCCAGGTCGGAGAACCAGCCCAGGTTATCGGCGATAACGTGGTGGTTCCCGCAGCCGGGACATGTCACGATCACCACCCCGCGGTGGTAGGCGGCCTTGGAGATGGATTTAGCTGAGCGGGTCTGGCACACCTGAAAAACAAAGTGGATTTTATCAGCACTGATACTGCAGCTCCTGGGACTTTTAAGGCAAAAATACGTTGTTTTCGCGATTAAAATCTTCTTCCCCCCTGTCACCTGTAACTACCCCAAGGTGGTTCCATCGTGTTACGATGCCGTGAGCTCAGCACGAGACACAAAGGCTAAGAGGGATTTTACTGCTTTCTGTGGCTCCCTGATGAGAGGGATCCACCGAGGTCGTGGAATCTCCACGCTCACGATACTCACAAGACTCCGAACATCCTCCCCTAACACGGAAGTTGGACGGGAAACCCCCAGAGGGCTCTTCCACTATGAATGAGTCTTTGCAAGTTTAAAACCATAAGAAAACAGCTACACCAGAAGCACGCCCCGGGGCCCCCCGCCCACCTTGCAGGTGTACACCAGCCGGTAGTGCGTGGCCGCCGGCGGCTCTGAGGCGGTGCATGCCGGACGAGCCGGGCTCCGGAGCGGCGCCGGGACGGTGCAGGCCGGGCGGGCCGGGCCCCCGATGCCGGGCGGGGG